>JARJED010324530.1:0-10036 GCA_030264515.1 Sepedophilus sp. GC000190 | reverse complement strand
GTCTATTTTTACTTATTGTCGTAAATTGACCACAAATATAACAAAATAAGTCCTGAAAATTAAAACAATCGCGCGACATGTTATAGCTTTATATGTAGACTAAATGCATTTATGACTGTTTACACAGTAAACAGGTTATTTTTATAAGTATTGTCAAAAAAGTGTACGGAATTACAAAAAAACATAAAAAATTATTTATTTATGTTTTGAGATGTGATGTGGAAGTAAAACATAGATTTCTTTTGTTTACTATATGTACCTAATATGAATCACTAATTGATGATACGGGTAAATTTTTTGTGTTGCATAGTGTAATTAATGAAAAAGTTAAATTCCACTTTGTTTGATTTATTTTAAGTACTAATGCATTAATGCATGTATGTCCACAAAGTAATCACAGGTGTATACTAATAGTATAATATTTAATGTTATTAATTATATTTGTTTGATGTTCCGTCACTATGAGTCGACTAGACTATACAGAATGAGTATGCAACAAAAAAAAAACTGATAAATTTTAATCATGACACTGAAACTAAATTAGATAAAATCAAATAAATACATTTTTAGTGAGTATGTAATGCAAATATATTTTAAATTTCTTATTTTTTTAATTTAATGAAATTCCTTGATAATCTTTTATTTTATTTTCTCCTCATTGAACTTCAATGATTTTTCATTGATATTCTTTGATTTTCTAAACATTCTTGAATATTGGTTGAAATTATTTTATTTCGATTTTGAATTCATTATTCCACACAGTTCTTTACAAGTCGATATTCCAAAATTTTCTTAAAAAAACTCAAATTCATATTCTCTAAAAATCTATACCTACGATTTGAATTTGTTTGAGATATTAAATTTTATTTGAAGTACATTTTATTTTCTTTAAAGTTCGTTATAATTCAAATTTAAAATTTATTAAAATTCAATAAAACAATATTTTATTTTAAATTTATTACAATTTAATTTCTTACAATCCCTTGAAATACATTAAAATTCTTGTTGTTAAATCTCTAAAGAAATCTTTAAAATCTTTAACGTTTGGTATTTTTAAAGTTGTACGAACACTAACACTCTTGAAACCTTTTGAAAATGCAAAATCCAATGAAAATTCTTAAACATTTTAAATAATTTATTTTAACAGAAGAAGAAGAATTCTGAAAATCCTTGCGAATACTTGTATTTAAGAAACATCGTAAAATCTTTCCTATTTTATATTCTTGAAATCTAAGGTGTAAGATTATTTGAAAATCTTAAAAAATAACATTTTTAAAAATGATTGAAAATCTTAAAGATTTTTTTTGTAAATTACCAAAAATCGTGAAAGTACTTCGATTACGCCTATTTTTTATCAGCATACGATAAGTAGGAGAAGGAATTGTTTTCGTGAAAAAAAAACCTTTTCCATAAATTGACGAAAATGCACCTTTTGGGGTCCCCTGAACACGTTTTGACTATTTACAAAAAATGTCTGTATTTTAAATACAATTTAAATTCATAATACGAATGATTTTTTTTGTCGCGCATTTTCTCAAAAACTACTGAACATTTTTGAAGGAAATTTTGCATGCAAGCATTATTTGATGGGAGAGGCTGAAAAGCTTTTGTTGAAATTCGTTCAGGCCATCGTACTTAATCTAAAGGGATTTGGGTACCTGTTCAGGTAGACTACCTATTAGATCAATTTTTCAGAAAAACTTAATAAGGATAAATTAATCGGCTATTTAATTGTAGTACATGTGGCAAGTTTGATAAAAAAATATTGAGCCGTTTTTTAGTAATAAGTATTTTTTATAAAAAGACGTATGATAAGATCATGTGGATGGCCACATCAGATTTTTTAGATACATTTTGAGCATACTTAAATATTTTTGTTTATTCCTGAAAATCTTTTGAAATTATCAACTTTTTGTGAAAATTTCTTTAGACTAAAATTAACGTGTATTCTTTACATAAAGATACGTACGATAATGTCATATGGATGGCCAGATTATTTTTAATTGTCAACAATTGCTGCACCAGACTGTAGCTACAAGCTACAAGTAAACTAAAGTTTCATGTTTTAAAAATATTAATAAAAACCAATTTGCGATCAATTATAAATATTAAGATAAAACTTACTTTTTTCCTTCGAAAATATGCTCGCATCCGCTGTGATCGTCTTCGGCCCAGTGGAAATGCAATTGCTCGAACACGTACTGATCTTCGTGCAGTGGTCCTCCAACGAGAACGGGCAGTTCGCGATCCATGAATCTCAAGGTTGCTGTAATTACAAATAGAACAATCTCATTGTTGTCTTCAAAGCAGCAAACATGAGCAATAAAAACATTCAAAACCGCAGAAATATATTTTTACCTGTAAATCCATTATTTGCGAAACTGGCCTTTCCCTCGTTATCCCAATGCCCATGAAATTCTAAAGGCTCAAAATGATCGTAGGCATTGCTGTCTTCGTGCTTGAGTTCGATGGGCGATTGTACACTTTGTAAACGCCATTCTTCTACCATAATGTGAGCATTCTCATCTATAAAAGGAAAAGAAATTTACATGTATTTATTAATTACGAATATTATAGACAATTAATTATAATTTATTATCAATAAATTATTTTGTGTTTTATGTTATTTTACTATATGCATCATAAATATTAACAATGAAAATATAATAAAAAATTATAATAAAATTTCTTGTCATAATATTTGCAGAACACTTGATTAATATTAAATATTTTAACGCATTGATAAAAAATAAATAAACACGATCATCGTTGTTATTACTCAAATATTTAATGATAAAATATGTTCATATATTTTTATTATTAAATAAAATAAAAAATGATTCGTGCATTTAATATTTCCCTTTATATCTAAAAGTAAAATTTACATAAATTTGGATACAATCTAAACATGTAGAATTACGATTTGATAATAAAATAAATAGTACGTTCAAAGTTGGTTTATCAGTTTCCAAACAAATTCATGTGTTTGTCTATTTCTTTCTCATTTCGCAGAATAGAAATTTAAAGTGGTAAACGATCGTCGTTTGTACAAAAAGCTTCATAAGTGCAGACTCGACTTCTTCGAAAATCTTATGCACTGCGCAGTTATCAAATTCAGGCAACCAACTATACTCGTACGCGCTTCAGGCGGAGCTAACTGCAATCGCCTGCTTATTATTTCTTTCCCCATTTTATGGAAAGTAATTAAAATGAATAAAAATAATAAATAGTTTAAAAGAAAATAAATTTATTATTTTCGTTTTTCAAGATAAGGTTTATATAATATATGAACAAAAAGTAAATTAACCCTCTGCGATTTATTCTCTCGTATACAAAACTGAGATTAAAGGTTTGACTTATGAAGCTTTATGTACATGTATAATATATATAACACTTAAAGTTGAAATTCGATATACATTCAGAATCATATAATTATATAGTAATTACATATAATGCCATATAACCAATAATAATCAGTACGATGTTTTTAATTTCAATGAACTCGTAAAATCACGATAAAAAATGTAAATTTACGTTGAGTGACGTAATTTAGTGAATGTACATATATTGTCCATAATTATACAAACATTTGAGTTAAATATTGACGTTACACCATCAACAATTGCCATAATATTTACAAAAGTACAAAGTCCCTAAAATTGATCATCATATTTTGTAAAGTTCTCTATCTAAACTTTGCACCTATAATAAGTTAAAAGTGTATTACATTAATTATAATTATTATAATTATATTTAGGTGCATAGTGCAAAATTAATTTAAATTCTAAGAATATATTACTAAATCACCATAATGAATTTTCTTATTTCGTATTGCATATTCAACAATTGAATGCCTGCTCCGATCAATGTTGCAACATCAAAATTTGAGAAACAGTGATAATCACGAAACAACAAGATCATGAAGAAGTATCACATGATATTTTTTGGGGTTTTTATTTCTGAAAATTACAGCTTTGTTTGGGACAAACATTGAATTGTCGTAATTTAAAAATAAAATAATGCATAATGATATTGATCAACTATGTAGTTTCCCATACATGTCGTACAATTCTTTATCCAAACATATCACTAGTATGTGACACGTTAATTTAATTGTACCTGCAAAAAGGACCATCCCATAGTGATATATTATGATGACTGGACAATTAAGCATTTAATGAGTAATCAAGGATTTAATTTTTTGGGATAAGGATCATTTTCTACACAATTCAATACGCTGAATTCAAATCAGCTCACCTCAGATATTTGAGATATCCTAACCTAAAAGTGACAAAAGTTTAGGTATATGTGGGCTTGGATATCTCAGAATCCAGAGGTGATAGATTAATTTAAACAAACTTGAATTTTTCATCAAAAAGTCTACTAGAATCGATTATGAACTCTAGAAAGGGACCAGGCCCAATAACCTAAATCTGTAGTCAGGAATTTACGCACTCCAATAACGAAAATATATGAATTTATCCCTTTCGTGCATGTGAAGTAAATCATAAATTGTAGTAGTAGTAGTAGTTAAAAGTCTCCTTGAAATCATTGTTTTTAAATCGGGTATCAGATTTAGAAAATTGAAAATGGCGAATCGAAATACCCATCTCAACTCATATATTTTCGTTTCTTAACCGGTTCCTTGACTACAGATTTACGTTATGGACCCATGTCCTCTCCTAGCTTTTATGATCTACTTCTATAGACGTAATTGATGTAAAATTCAAATTCGTTTATAGACTTTCATTATCAAGTCTGGTTTCTGAGATATTCCAGCCTAAATATATAAAAAAGTGAATTTTGGCACTTTTAGATTATGTTATCTAAAAATCCTGATATGATAACCAATTTTGAAAAGCAGATTTGGAGCATTATCAAGTAGCACAACAATATCTAGCGAATATTGGCACAATATAGAATGCGACATTTTGCAATATTTGCCCAATATTGATTCAGTTTTATTAGGTTTTCAATGTCCTGTCAATATTGGTCCAATATTGGAGAAATCAATATCGTAAAAACAATATTGCCCCAATATTGATTTTACCAATATTGCTTTTTCCAATATTGGTGCAATATTCTTTTTACAATTTTTTTTTTCAATATTGGGCCAATATTGGCGGGACCTTGAGAAACAAATAAAACTGAACCAATATTGGGCCAATTAGAATTAAATCAATGTTCTGCCAATATCATACTACTTGGGTTGAATTACATAGGAAATTACCCTTGTCCCCAAAATAGGGTTCAGGATCCCAAAATCTGTAAGTTTCGTTCTTGCAAAAATATATTTTTCCATAAAAAATAATCAATTAAATTATTTGAAACCATCGTATTTTCGCATAATTCTTTGAAAAATAATAAAATTTACATACATGGTTAATGTTTGAGGTTCTAGCGCTCGAATTTTTTCATGAATATTTATATTGATGAAGCTAAAATGAGCTTGTCCGACATGATGATAGAGTTATTAAATAAATTAATTGCATTATCTGACTATCTCTTAGATACGAGTAACGTAACATAGGTTTTAATTTCTCCACGAACTGTTTCTCGACTTTTTGTTAAAATTTTCCCTAAGCATGTTTGGAACAACCTTAATCCCTAGAACGCAATCTTGTTGACGTTTGCGATTTTTCTTCGATATTGGTTCTTACTAGATGAAAATCCTTGTTAACGAAACATGGTCGGCCAGTATGTAGAAGCTTCCTCACAAAACCAGTTTCCTCAAAAAGTTGCATTAGTTTCAAAAGCATATTCATTGATGATTAATTTCTTACATTCGAAGTGATAGTGTAGGTAACATTTTTGCGTAAAAATTGAGTACTAGCTATTACAAAAATTAAAATCCACAATTATTACCTGTTATTTCTCCATGAAATTCATAATAAATTACAAAAAACTCAACTACAATTTCCTTATGCAACCACAAAAATTGGACTATTAACAAACAAGTTATTTACATAGTAAATCCTACTCAGAATGTTGGCACATTCTGTACATGACAATTTATACAACGTTCTGATTTTTCTTTCTCATGGTTTTCTCTCAAAATTGCATAGAATTCTTAGAAAATTGCATGAAATTTGAGATAGTCTGTATAATTGATTTGAAATTAATTAAAAATTACATGGAATTATTTATTTTCACTTTCATGATTTTTCTTTTAATTTTGATCAAATTATTTTAAATTCAAATTTTGTAATTTTATTTAAAAAAAAATAAATCTTTGCAGAAATCATGAAATGATTTGAATGCATTAAAATTCATACGAAATTTTATGATAGCAAATTTGAAATTTAATAACAATCAACGTAATATTCTTTAAGACTTTGAAATATAACATAAAAATATATATAATTCTTTAAGCCAATATTGGGATAAAAAAATTAGCGACGGAGGATGAAAGAGCAACAACATAGCAAATAATGGATTGGAAGATAGGAATCAGGGAATGGAAGAAAAATACATTGGACATAAGAAAATGGAAAGAAATCGTACAGAAGATAGACAAGTGAAAAAAGGGACTAATCCAACCAAAAACCGATTTTTAAACCTCAAAGAGGAAGGCGAAACTCAAAATTGAGTAGAAACGCCCGCATACATATAATTCTTTAAGCTTCTTTTTTTTAAATATCGATTAGGATTTTTGAATTTTCGTTTGAATTAAAAAAAAATAATAATTTGAAAGATATCAAAACCTATATCAGATATCGTCATAGTCTCTCAAATTTCAACGAAATTCTCTTGAAATTATTTGACATGAAAATTTTAGTTTTTTTTCATGTTTATATCATTTTACCTCTTAAGAACTCATAAATAGAATAAAATTTGACAGTGAGGTTTCTTTTGAAATTTCACATTGCAACAGCTGAAAATCTATTACCTGTACTTTGCAAAAAGGACTATTTCTTAATAACAAATTAAAAAATATTCGATACTTAATGAATTTTATAAAATAAAATAAAAAAAGAGTCTCAAATAGTAGTCTAGAGACGAAGCCACTGAAATATGTTGTTCCACAAAATAAAATTAAAATAATATTTGAAGTTCATTATTTACTAACCTGTGAATTTTTACTCAAATTAAATATGAAACGTCAAATATTAGTCTCCTCTGATTAGTACAATGAGTGTATGTTGATTTTAAATCTAAAAATATATTAATAACTCATAATTCTAACAATAACTTAAACGATTTTAATATAATAAATTTTGAACTTTTAAATATTTTCTATTATTACTACATAAACCTACATTTTAGCAATATTTTGAACGTTTATATTTCTTTAATAAAACATAAAATCTAATGTTAACGAGGATAATTCATAAGTATGTAACATTTAAATAATTAAAATTGAATAATGATAATTTATTTTAAATGAATTTATAAATTAAATTATAAATATGTTCAAGTAAACGTAGAGTGATATTTTTGTGCTTTATACAAATAGGTTCTATTTTTAATAAAAATATAATACATTTGTACACCATATGGCAGACTACTATGAATCTTGAACTGTAGTTTACTGTAGACATCGCGTGTGTTCTTTTTATAGATATTTTAAGATAATTTTAATATTTAAGATGTTTGTTATTCATTTAAGTTCAATCATTAATATTAATCAATTTAAATCATTTGGTTTAATTTAGTTTATTGTTATTTATGCTTCTTATAATCTTCTAATAATAGTATTTAATTTTAATTTGTTCATTAAATAGTAGAAAAATAATATTTATTTCAATCAACCAGTCAATGAACTACATGCGATATAATTTTTTTATATTAAAAAGAAAATTTCTTGTATTTCAATTCTGAACAGTACTAAAATAATATTTAAAAGGTGTCCACAAAATGAAATAAATGGCAAATGTTACCATTTTATTTGAATTCAGTTGATTGATTTAAAGAATCTTAAATTTTTTATATATATATTTATATTGTGGCGTTTCCCCCGGATATTATTTGAAGTTAAATCGGAAAACATTAAAAGATCTGTTGTCATCTTGTACTAGAATATTAGTACATAAATATGTTCCATTTTGTGATTTTCCATTTTTATGCTAAGCACCCCAATTGAAATTTTATTAGTTCAATCATATTAAAATTCAAATTATGAGTACTATTTCTAGAGTATTAATTACTAAAATTAATCGCAAATATTATATATTAATTAACCTTTTCTTAATTACTCATTTGCGTCGATTTATTTTCACAATTATTATAACCACTTTATAATGACTATTTTAGAGAATAAGCCTGCGGCTTTGTGAAAAGCAATTTAATTTTCCAATTGAAAGTTTCTAGACAAATTAATAAATCTATTATTATGAAGAACCGATACTTTAGAAATGCAATATCGACATAATTAATAACTTGAAGATCTATGCATTCGCAGTCTGTTGAAAACATAATTTAGTGTACGAATAAAAAATAATAAAAAATATTATTAAATTAAATCATAACATAAAAATATTTGCCATTGTTCAGTTTTCAATAAAATCAAGAATAATATATTTACGTAAACTAAAATTTACAAATTTTAGTTTACGTGTGAATGAATGTAAGCTTCTTATTATTATCACAATCGTAACACAGCTATTAATTTTAATACAAACAATTAATGGTGGACAAAGGCAGATATAAAATAAAATATGAAATAATTTTTTTGTAGGGTAGTAGACATCAACTAAAGAATAGGAAAATATTATATTACTATCCTCTTTACAAACAATATATGGAGGGCTCAGAAGCCAATCAGTGTAAGTCAATATTAATTAATGATGAGATTACAAAATCTCTAATGACTCTCATGTGAGTAATTTTGACTGGTTGTTCAATGTTTCAAAATAAGTTGCTTCATCTATTTCTTAGGTATGAATATAGTGACTTAATTGCTTGAGTGTTTGAAGTAGGTAAATTTTCAGATTCCCGTTGACTAACACGTCTGAATTTTCAATTTATATTATACAATAATAAACATCAACAAAACCAAAACATTCACACTAAACACAATTTGAAGTTAGTGATATAAAAACCGGATTTCTTTTGTTTCACCTTTGCAATAATTAAGTAATTATTTTGTAAACATTTATGGCTATACTTGGAGAACGATACAACGACGGTGTATAGCTCACTTGGAAGATATTATCAATTAAAGTTGAAGATTGAAATTTTATAATAATGTCGTAGTACGTAGATATAAAAAATAAATTAAAAAAAAAACTATACAATTTCATATTAACAAAATAGAAATTAGGAATAAATTTACATAAGTTTTTTACTTCCACTCTCATAATTAATTCGAGCATTAGTTCCGCTCTGGTTATAAAACGCCTATTTTAAAATTTAAATTTTGGAAGTATGCATTTATATATTACAGATATACTTTTTTAAACTAATTGTTTATTTATTGTTTATATCATAATGGAACGCATAGTGTTATTAAAGAAATTTTAATTCAAAACAAATAAAAGTGATAATAAAAAATATTATTAAAAATAAATCCTTCTCCATTCATGAAAACAATAACTTTTTAAATATATTTTTTATTGTATGACAATTCAATTTATATGTGTAGGTATATATACAGGGTGGCCCAATGAAAACAAACATTTAACTTATTTTTTTAGAAAAGCTCTAGGACATGTTTATGGACCTTTTGTGTAAACATTATTACAGTACTCTAAAATTCTTACTATGTGGTTCAAAATTTTTCTAGTGATTTCCTCACTTTTTTTCCTTGAATATCTTTTTATTGATATTTGATCAGCGTGGCTGAAGTATGCGATAGTTATGATCTCAAACTAAACATCAAAAAGACAAAGTAAATGGTTATCAGCAAAGAACCGGTGGCTGCTGGTCATAACATCCAGGTATATGGTGAAGCTCAGGAATACACTAACAAAATTAAGTACCTAGGTTGCACCTTGAATAACGACTGGGATCATTCAATTAGAGATTCGGTGCCGTATAGAACAAGCCAGAGCTGCCTTCGTCCACCTGAAGAAAGTACTTTCTAGATGACTTAGAG
>JARJED010323820.1:0-11014 GCA_030264515.1 Sepedophilus sp. GC000190 | reverse complement strand
GCATCAAAAGGGTGACATCATTTACAGTTTTAAATTTTAATGCAAAGAAAATATGTTTACGTCATTTTGAAAATAACAGAAGCCGGCCCGACGGGAGAGCCAATAACAAGCTTGTATTTTGGCCACAGCGCCCCACTTCTTGAAGACGTCGGTTATTGTAAGCCCTCATACGTTTTCTGCATGCAAAATTAATATATGGTCGGGTCTTAAATTCGGAGAATGACGGTAGAAAAAAAGGGACACAAAAATACATTTTTAAAAGCAGCAAAAAATATGACTTGTACTAATTCTTATTAGAAATGTTAAAATTTTTATAGACTAAAAAATCCGGGACATTTAACGTCCCGAAGTAAACTCATCGGGACACAGGGACAGAAGTAAAAAAAAACGGGACGTATGGGATCCCTAGACTGGAGGCAAAAATCCCATATATGGTGTGCGGGTTCCTTTGGCGAATTGTTGATATTTAAATATTTACTGAAAATTTATCATATTCAAAATTTTTCAAGACAACCCATTAAATTGAATCAAATTTCTACCAATTCTTAACATCAAATTCACATTATGAATTTTTTTTAGATTTATTAAAGTTTTAATAAAACCCACTAAATTGAATTAATGTTTTATAAAAATTAATCAATTGCTAAAAAAAAATACTAAATTTCCTCAACATCTAAGAAATATGATTATAAATTATTAAATTTCTTAAAGTCTTGCTGAAATTTCAATAGAATTCAATTATTTTTTAGTGAATGAATGCAAATTGAACAAATTCAATATTGATTTATAAAAATCAATAAATTAATATCATAATATATTCAAAACTCTTTAGATTTTCAATATAAAATCAATAGTTTTTAGAGAAATCGAAAGGAATTTTAATAAAATCAATACAAATTTTATGAGCACGATTTTTCGATAAAATTTCTAATAATTAATTTTTAGAAACAAATTCACAAAATACTAATCAAATTAGTTGGCGTTTTAATAAAATCTACTAAATTTAATTAATAATATATAAATTCAATAATTTTTTTGATAAAAAAATTTATTAAATTTCACCAAAATTAAAAAAGAATATTTAATTTGCGACATCATTGTTTAATTATAATATCGATGTTGTTGCGACAAAAGGGCCAACCTCCATTACATTACTACTGCAGATTGGCCCTTTTGTCGCAACACTATTGATAGGAAGAAATTAATAACAAATATAATAATTAATAGGACAACCAAAAACATGCTCCAAAAATACTATTTTAAGCACTTAAAAATGTCATATAAACTCTAGAAAATATGCTCTTAATTCTCTAGAAACAGTGGTACATGATACAATAATATAAACATGAAATTATATTTACTATTTCTAAATCAAATTTATGTTTATAAGTGGAAACATATTATAAATTAAAAAATTAAGAACACAATAAAAAACATTGATAATATACTAAAATTAACAAATTTTGTCGAGAAGAAATTTGCTTCAAATTATAAAAAACAAAAAAAGAAAATTTGTAGAGAATTAATTGAAAATAAACAATTTTTTTTTTAATAATTCAAAAACACTGAACATTGGTTGATAAAACAGTGGGAATGGTTGAAAATCACTGAGATTTATCAAAATTATATTAAAAAATTGATGGAAATCATAAAAATGTATCGATACATTTTTGTTAATATTGAAGTCATAAAAAAATATTGAAAAATCTGATATAAGTTCAGAAATAGTTGTTCAGTCTTCCTTGGATTTAAAAATATGATCAAAATTTTTACATTTAGAGTTCAGTGGATAAACACTACATAAACGAATCAGGCGGCCCGGGTTCGATTCCCGGCACAGACATTTCATCAGTCTGCCTTTTTCAAAGGATTGGGGCTACAGGTCCACTCAGCCTAAAATGAGTACCTGGGAGTAACGTCCTGGGGAAATAGTATAGTGCTATTCATTAATCATTCATCATTATCATTCATTATTAACACCTCCGGGTTGGAGCATTATATTCCCAGATATAAACATATAAATCCCAGCTATATAAATAAACCAGTATGGTTTGTGCAAGGGGCGAAACCATAAAATAAAAACAAATCCAAAAATTAAAATAATCCAAATTTGTTAAGAAATGATTGAAAAATCAACAAAAATAATTATAAATGATAAAAAAACAATGAATAATTTTCAAAAAATAGTGAAAATTGTTAAAAATCATCATGTAATATCAGAAAGTTCCTAAATTTCACAACGTTAGTCGATTTACATTTTTTTTTTAAGAAATTGTAGGAATAAAACAAGAATTGTTGAAGATTATTGAAACATGTTCAAAAATCTTGAAAATTGTTATAAGCATTTGAAAAACTTTAAAAAAATTATATCTGCTGCTCTTCAAAAGGAATTTATCTCTAAATAATTCTATTATGAAGATGCAAGGTCCTTGGCACATGTTATAATATCAAAATTTATCATTTAACTTAAGAATGAATAAATCATTAAAAAAAAATAATACCTCAATATCTTATAGGCCCTCCTCAAACATTATTGACTGCCTGACACCAACGAGGTATGAGTATGTGATGGAAAAAATTTGATAATTTTTATTAACTATTTCAAATTAGTTTTTACGTTACGTTACATTATTGAAAGTTAATTACCTGTTAGTACCGCAGATATTTTTCTTTTTTTTTTAGTGAGAAGGCATTTTTGTATTGACTTTTACGTTGCTTATTCTTAGCGAAAATTATTACCGAATATTACGCCGCATATAGTTATGCTGGGATGTTTTCTTTTAGAGCTGTGACGACGTTGCTTCAAGACATCGTGTATTTCGTGGCCGAATTAGAAAACGAACAGAACAAAACGGAAGCCCTGGATCTGATAGTGACGAACCCGAACCGCGACAGGCAGAAGCTGCTGCGCGAGCAGGCGATCCTGAAGCAGCTGTTCAAGATCCTGCAGGGGCCGTTCATGGAGCTGGACGGCAAGCAGCCGTTCCTGAAAATCGAGGAGCTGAACGATCAACGCCACGCCCCGTACAAGTACATCTTCCGGCTGTGCTACCGTATCCTGAGGCTGAGCCAGCAGGACTACCGAAAAAACCAGGAGTACATAGCGAAGCACTTCGGCTTCATGCAGAAGCAGATAGGGTATGACATTCTGGCCGAGGACACGATCACCGCCCTGCTGCACAACAACCGGAAACTGCTGGAGAAGCACATCACCGCCGCCGAGATAGAGACGTTCGTCGGGCTGGTGCGCAAGAACATGCACAATTGGGAGTCGCGGTTTCTGGATTACCTCTCGGATTTATGCATCTCGAACAAGAAAGCCATACCGGTAACGCAAGAACTGATTTGTAAAAGCGTGTTAAGTGATAAAAATAAGGATATATTACTAGAAACTAAAATGTTAATACCGTTAGAGTTACAAGATGTGAATGAGGATTTGCACAGCTCGGATGAGGAATTGGTGATAGATGATTGGCAGATATTGCTGAGTTGGAACAATGGGAAGAAATTATTGACTGAATTGTGTAGGGACGCCACCTTGGGGAGCAGGGATGATCAGGCAAGCTTGGATTATTACAGGCACCAATTGGATTTGTTCTCTAATATGTGTTTAAACCGGCAATATTTGGCATTAAATATATTATCTCCCAAATTGGATATAGATTTAATTCTAAAATGCATGGCCGATGAAACAGTGAGCTACGATTTACGCGCTTCATTCTGTCGCTTAATGTTGCATTTACACGTTGATAGAGACCCGCAGGAGCCCGTAACGCCCGTCAAGTACGCCAGATTATGGTCCGAAATACCATCCAAAATGTCCATCAATGAGTATGTATTTTTTTTAATCGACTATCCCCTCCACATAAATCCAGACATTTCAATTCCAGCTATGACACCAATAAAACGCCGGACGAGAACAAGGAGGCCGTCCAGAAACGGTTCTGCTCGACGATCACCTTCGTCGAGGACTATCTGTGCAACGTGGTGGCGAAGATGTGGTCGTTCTCCGATCAAGAACAGAACAAACTGACGTTCGAGGTGAGGCATCCTGAAACATGCGCACCCCCGACTCGATTAATGACAAGCCCGAATTTTTAGGTAGTTAAATTAGCGAGAGAACTAATCTATTTCGGGTTTTATAGTTTTTCTGATTTACTAAGACTAACAAAAACACTGCTTAGTATTTTGGATTGCGTTTCTGAAAACGATTTTGTCGACGGCCGCCTGCCTATAGGAGACGTCGATTGTAAGTTTTGCCGTTACTTATTATTTTATATTTTTGTATACGAAAAAATATTATAAGCTCATCAGAGTGTCCAAGATTTAATCAATTTTTTAATCTCCAGCTGAGGAGACTAAGGCTCAAGAAGAGAGAGGAGGTATTTTACTACTGGTTGTTGTGTGCATGACTTTTTTTTTTTTTTTAAATGCATGCTATTGATTGTGTCAATGTGCGCCACAGGAGAACTTTACCTATATTTTACTTTTTTTCTTTTGGTGGCTCGCATTAACACATGAATGAGTTGGGTAATAATATAATATTTGAAACACTTTAAAATCACATTGAATGTCATGAATATTAACTAACATTATCTTACACAGCAAGGTATGTTACACAAAACCTTTCAGAATTCATTCACTCCCTGACCCTCAAAACTCTGGAATACCTTGCCCTCAAACATATTTCTCAATTCATACAATTTTTAAAAATACCGGTTGTGCCTCGGAGTTAATATTTTCGCGGAAAAGTTTTTTTTTAAATATAGAAAAATTATGTACCCAATCTCTTATTATGCCTGTATAATTTCTTTTTATTGTTTACATTAAAAAGCACATTTTCTTTTTGTTGTTGTAACGTTTAATTCTTGCACCATAGCAGAGGGAGGTGTTTTAAGATCGATTGGGGATATGGGAGCTGTGATGACTTCATTTGCACTAGGTCCTGTTGGAAGATCGGTGGTTTCGCCAAATTCAAATCAACTCGGTAAAGGCGGCTTAAAGGAGTACCCGTTAGTTATGGACACCAAGTTGAAAATCATCGAAATATTACAAGTACTGTTCATGGTGCATTAATGAATATAATAATTCCAATGCAATTTTCAGTTCATTTTGGATGTCCGATTGGACTACCGGATCAGCTGTTTGCTGAGCATTTTCAAGCAAGAATTCGACGAATCGGAAAAATCCAGCAGCACAGATTTAACTATAGGCACTAAGAACATAGACCTGGAATGGATCGGTAGCCAGGCGGAGGGCATTTTTGGAAGCAGCGAGGAATGTGCCATACTAGATTTAGACGGGCATGGTGGAAGAACATTCCTACGTGTCTTGTTGCATCTTACCATGCATGATTATCCACCATTAGTTTCTGGAGCCTTGCACTTGCTCTTTAGGCATTTCAGTCAGCGGCAGGAAGTGTTGCAGGCTTTCCGACAGGTTCAGCTGCTTGTTTCTGACAGCGATGTAGAATCGTACAAGCAGATAAAGGCCGACTTGGATGTGCTAAGGCAATCTGTGGAGAAATCGGAGCTGTGGGTTTACAAGTCGAAATGCGTGGAAGATCACGCGCCACCACAGGCGAAAAAGAACAAGGAAGAGGATGAGGAGACGGCGGCCAGAAAATCACCGCCCATCCTGAGCTCCATCGAAAAGAAGGGCTCGGCTATTAATTTGGATGTCGGGCCACCATTACATCCGGAGCAGGCCGATGAATATAAGAAGATACAGCAGATTTTGATACGTATGAATAAACTGTGCATGCAAGGATCGCCAGCCAATATCATTAAGCCCAGAAAACACGAGCAGAGGCTGTTGCGTAATGTGGGTGTGCATACGGTCGTTTTAGATTTATTACAGATACCGTACGATGAGAAGGAAGATATTCGTATGAACGAATTGATGCGCCTGGCTCATGAGTTCCTGCAAAATTTTTGCCTAGGCAATCAGCAAAATCAGGTGTTGCTTTATAAACACTTAGATCTCTTTTTAAATCCGGGTGTAAGTATAATTCAAGAGTTTTTTTTTTCCAAAACTACCGAAAAATTCAAGATATGAACTTCACCAAAAGTATAATAAGTTTGTCATGTCTTACTTGTCCAAAGCTAAAATTGCAGTAACTCCAATTTTTGGCCCTTTGAAGTTGATACAAGTTGTAGCTTTCTGGTCTTTATTTCCATGGAATAACACTATCGTGTTTTGCAGTTAGTCAAAAGGTAAAAAGTGGTTTTCTCAAAATCGTACTGCATTTTAGCTTAGAACTGTCATCCATGACTATTGATGATGACAAATTGATATCCCAACTTATGAGTTTATAAAGTAAACCAAAAGACTATATAAGTCAAGTTTTATTCCAAACCTTGACTTAGTCCACTGCACATGTTTTGGATTAGGGTACTTTTAGAAAAAAACTCTTCAATTTTATTTTATTTTATTGTTTCAAACTATGTATTTATATTTCTAATTGAAGATCCGTGAAGCTCAAACTGTTTGTGCCATATTCCAAGATAACTCAACCCTATGCAACGAAGTAAATGAGAAAGTCATACAGCATTTTGTTCACTGCATCGAGAGTCATGGCAGACACGTGCAATATTTAAAGTTTTTACAAACTATAGTCAAAGCAGAAAATCAATTTATTAGAAAATGCCAGGACATGGTGATGCAAGAGGTAATATTTTTTTCTAAAAACATAAATTAATGAAATTGTAAATTGATATATTGTTGACACAATTTGAAAACCTCGATTTACAACAATATCATATTTTTTAATGTCACTTTATTGGCTATAATGAATCCTAGAGGTTTTAGAATTAGACTGATATTGTAAATGATGAACTACCAGTGGAGCATTATTACACAGCAGCAGAGGCATGCACACTTTTTTTTTTATTTGTAAGAAAAAAATATTATTTAAATTGTAAAATTTAATAATTTTAAAATAATGATTTTATATTAAAAAAAATCAAGAAATAAATGTCAAATAGATAAAATATTAAATTAAAAATGTTCAACTGTCAAAAATGACATTCAGCTATTAAAAATATTAATTCAACTGTCAAAAATTATATTTATAATTAGAACTGTTTTCTGGACTTAAATATATCATTTAGAACAGTCAAAGTAAAATTTCAAAAATCAAAATGTCAATCTAACTTTTGATAGTGACACTACAATGTAAAGGAATTTGGAAGATTTACTAAAAAAAAAATTAATCTTTGAAAATTTTTTTTTTTTGTAAATATTTAAAGATTAATAAAAAATTAATATTATTTATTAATTTGTGGTTTTTTAGGAATTCTAAAAAAAAAAATCTTCAACAATATTCAGAAATTAGCCAATTCTTCGAATTTCATAAAAGAAAATGAAATTCTTAAAATTTTCGTGATTATTTTTTTTATTCATGATATTTTTAAAAAATTCTTGATAATTCCTCTTTACTCTGAAGACCCAGTTATTATTGATTATTACTAATATTTTAGTTGATAAATTCTGGCGAAGATGTGTTAGTTTTCTATAACGACAAAGCGTCATTCAATCATTTCATAGAGATGATGCGTTCAGAAAGACACAGCATGGACGACGGTAGCCCATTAAGGTACCACGTGGAACTGGTTA
Organism: Sepedophilus sp. GC000190; assembly: GCA_030264515.1. Classification (NCBI taxonomy): domain Eukaryota; kingdom Metazoa; phylum Arthropoda; class Insecta; order Coleoptera; family Staphylinidae; genus Sepedophilus; species Sepedophilus sp. GC000190. The sequence continues at coordinate 3,397 of JARJED010323820.1, read as the reverse complement.
AGTTACTGGCCTGTTGCACGATGGGAAAAAACGTATACACGGAAATTAAGTGCCATAGCCTGTTACCGTTAGACGACATAGTAACCATGGTTACCCATCAAGACTGCATACCCGAAGTAAAGGAAGCTTACGTGGGTTTCCTAAATCACTGCTACATAGACACGGAGGTCGAAATGAAGGAGATTTACACTTCGAACCACATGTGGAGTCTCTTCGAAAAATCGTTCCTGGTAGATATGGCGGACATAGCCACAGCGCCGATAGACAGAAGGCACCCGGACAAGGCCCGTGAAAACTACGTGACAAACGGCGTCATGAATGTAATTTCCACGTTTTTCAGCAGCCCTTTCTCCGATCAAAGCACAACAGTTCAGGTAAAACGAAATTGAAACCAAACAATAATTTCACACATATTTTGCATGGTGTTTCTATTTTTTTTAAACAAAATTAATATGAAGTTAATTTTAATCATGGGCAATGATGGCGCTATATATTTGGCTTAATCATTTTAATTTTAATTAGGAGATATTATGACTGCATCTTTATGTTGGAACTATTAAAAGAAAGAAATTTTTTGAAAAACGAAATATTTATTAGGGCAATTGCCTGATTTTTGACTTTTGCAAAGACTAAAATAAATTAAATCTTTGATGATGCAGTGTGAACAAATTGGATGCTTTATTGCAAATTGGGCAATTTTGACAAATACTTTACACCTATTTTTTTTGCAAAAATCGCAAATCGCAATTTTCTGAGAAATGATTCAGCACTTTCGCTTTATTATGTTCTTCTTCAAGCTGTTTCGGAATATCCTTTTCTAAACACATTTAATTTAAAACATAATACAATATTGTTTAAATTGTTAAAGAATTTGTTTTATTTATAAATGTGAATCCACACATTTTGAAGTGTTTTAAATGATTTTCAGAAGATCTTAAGAAACCTTGACTTTTTCCTTAATTTCGTAGAATCATAAAAAAAATCTTAAAATCTCCAAACTAAGGAAATGAATAATTTTTTAAACTTTTCCAAAAGTTATTATCAATAAAAAAAAAATATCAATAAATAAATATAAATTCTATAAGAATTGTAATTTGAAAAAAGTAAAGTTTTCCAAACGATCAAATAATTTTTAACAAATTTCCAATATAAAAATATATCTTTTTTAATTCCCCAAAAATTCAATAATTTTACAAACAAAAGGTTTTTTTTAATTCCCCCAAAAAACATGGGATATTGTTAAATGTTTTTAATTTCACAATAAATACAATGATTCTAAAACACACATAAAAAAAATCTATAGAAAAATAAAGAAGAATTTAGAAAAATCTAGTATTTTTTATTGAAAAAAGCAAAAAAATGCAAATATTTTTTTAATTTAAAGAAAATAAAAATTCATTTACATATTTTCAACGATTTAAAAAAACCAAAAATAATCAAATATTTTTTATGAAAACGATTACAAAGAATACAAGTGATTTAATAATAATAGTTTTTAATTATAATTGGTTATTTACAGAAAACTAAGTGATTTTAAAATAAATTTAAAAAAATCTGATGTGGCCATACACATGACATTATCTTTATATAAAAAATACTTATTAATTTTGATTTAAAATTGATGAACAATTTATGACGTATCACTGTGATAATAAAATCAAGAATGCCCTGTTTTTCAATAAATTGACAATTTTTCAAAAACTGGCTCAATATTTTTTTATCAACCTTACAATAAAATAGCCAACTAATTTTTCCTTAATAAATTTTGCTGAAAAATTGCTGTAAAATGTAGTTTACCTGAACAGGTACCCAAATCTCTTCAGGTAAAGTACCTGATGGCTTGAACCAATTTCAACCAAAAGGTTTTCAAATCCTTCCCCATCAAATAATGCCCACGTTCTAAATTTCATTCAAAATTTTTCAGAAGTATGATAATATAAAACGTTATAATATGTATATGTATATCTTATCAAAAAATCTAATGATTTTCAACCAAAAAGAAGCATTTTTTTTTAAGTTTTCTTGAATTCTAAAAAGATACTTTTAATTTTTCAAAAAATTTAAATGATTTTCAACAATTTTTAATAATTTTTTACAAAATTAAGTAATTAAAAAAAATGTTTTCAGGAATTAAAAATAAAGTAATTAATTTTCAAAAATTTACAAAAACAAACACGAATTTTTGAAAAATTTACAAAAAAATCAAGTTAAATATATATTTTTTTTTTTTATTCTGAAATATTTCCAGAAATAAAAAAAACTGGCAAAAATATTAATTGATTTTATTTTTTTAAACAATTTTCAAATTATTTAAAAAATTATAAAAACAATGCATTTTAATTTTATTTCTCAAATATAAAATCTTTTTCAACAATTAAAAAATCAATGATTTTCCAAAATTATACAACAAAGCGATTTTCAAAAACTTTCCAAAAATTCTAACAAAAATATTTCAAGTAATTCTAAAAACAAATAAGCATTTATTAAATTTTAATCAAATATCAAGAGATTTTGAACAAAAAACAATTTTAAAAGGGGCATTTTTAAATGAAATTTTTTTTTTTAGAAATATTTTCATTTTTTCAAAAATTTCTAGAAAATGCAAGTGATTTTCAAAATATCTAATTTCTTCAAATCGAGGGTTTTTATTTATTTTTTCACAAAATCAAACAATTTAACAAAAAATGTTACCTTAAAAAATATGATTTAAAAAATCCTATTTTTTTTAATTAAAATTTCTCTGGGCCTTTTGCATTTTTTGTTCAAAATATCTTATTTTTGGATGAATTTTAAAAAGGCTTTTTGTTTTAATTCCTAGAAATATTTTTCAAAAAATCATATTTTTCATTAGTCATTTAAAACAACAAACATGAGAAATTTCTGATTTTTGTTAAAAAAAAAAACTGAATAAAAAAATCCTCTCCTTTTGATGATTGAATGTAGAAAATTGGCATTTTCTAATAAATTTTTTAGAAAATCATGTAAAATGCTTGATTTTTTTTTAAATATTGAGAAGCAATGGGTTTTCTCAAAAGAAATTAAAACGCATTGTTTTTATAAAAAAAATGTAATCATTTAAATTTTTACATTATCATACGAAAGTATGATAAGGTATTGTTTTCGTGAAAAAAAAAGTTTTTCAAAAATTGATGAAAATTGACCTTTTGGGATCCCCTGAACACGTTTTGACTATTTACAAAAAATGTCGGTGTGTATGTATGTGCACGTTTTTTTGTCGCGCATTTTCTCAAAAACTACAGAAAATTTTTGAGTGAAATTTTGCATGAAGGAATTTTTTGTTGGGGAAGGAAGTTGAAAAGCTTATCGTTGAAATACGAATATGACATCAAGTACTTTACCTTCACATATTTGTGTACCTATTCATGTAAACTACCTT
>JARJED010322285.1:0-10125 GCA_030264515.1 Sepedophilus sp. GC000190 | reverse complement strand
TCCTAAGACGGGAAGTAGAGTGATAGGCCTATAGTTGGATGGTATGCTGTGGTCTAAGCCGGGTTTTGGTATTGGGACTACTGTGCCTATTTTCCATATATCTGGGAAGGTTCTGGTTTATTAATAAAATAAAAACATCGTTATTTTTTTTAATTTTGATGGAATTAAAAATAAAAATAAATATATTTTTAATAAAATAGCACAAAATAAAATGTATTTTATAAAACTAATTAAAAGATCTTCTGCTTAATTTTACTGCACAATTCTCTTAATTGAGGCTAGACGTTTCAAACTTAATGTCCTCATCAGTACAGTAAAGGCGAAAAGGTAACAATTTTAAAAATTGCAATGAAATTTAACAAAATTTAACGACACTATAAAAAATATTATTACAAAAAATATTTTTGTAAATAATTCAAATGGAACTAATTAAAAAAAATTAAATCGAAGAAAATTTATTATTGTTAATTCCATTTACACGTCATATGTTGTCTGGCCATTGAAAGTTAAATATATATATATGATAAACTAATTGTAGTTTCCTATAGATAGAAATGAAATGAAATTTGAATTAAAAATTAATTACTCGAGAAGGATTTGAACCCTCTTCATACGGCTTTACTCGCCGCTGGACTCAGCTATCAAGTACCATATCCATCAAGTCATAAATTTTTAATTCAAACTATAACTCTCGTACTCATATTATTTTGTCTTCGTCAACTATTCATCTCATTCACAAATATGAAAGGAGATTCGACTGACTATGAAACAAATTTATTCACTCATTTAAATGAGTTAAAAAATGACTTTTTAAAAACAATTTTTTTGTATATATATAATTTTTTGAAAGTTCATTTTAATAAAAATGCATTATTTGGACAACTGCAATAATATTTTAACATTTCCTTGCTTAAAATAAAAATGTTATGTTGTACTGAAGATGAATGCTGATAACAAAATACTTATTTAGAATTCTTGGTAAGTAAACTATTCGCATTTCTGAATTTAAAATGAACAAATAAATAAATAGAAAAAGAAATAGAATACAAAACAAGACAACTAGAAAAATAAAGCGACAAACTGCTATAAATAAATCCGTAGAATGTTTAACAAGAATAATAGGCGACCGGACGCCCGTGTAAGCGAAGGTTATTATTGTATTTGCATAGTTTGCGAGAGTGGATAATGTACGTTTTGGGCGGTTTTCATCCCCCATGCCACCACCCGAAATGGTGAAGTGGGTAGTTGACCCTCCGGTGTAGTGCCCGCGCCGCGCTCCACGATCTACGAGGGCAACTTGTTCATTACCAATTCAAATGGATGTACTTGGGGTTTTGGTTAATAAAGCTCGTCGCCGGGATTCTCCCTTTTATCACCCCCAGAACGTATCACTTTACAGGAATACATTATTTCGCGCGCGGCGCAACATTACATGACGAAATTAATTCCGCAGAATATATATATTTTTTGCACTTTAGTCCTTTTCCCCCGAAAAAAATGTAAAAAGGGCAAACACAAAATATGTACGGACGATCAAAGCGAAAGCGATTTTAACGAGTTTAACGCTTATGTGTGTGCGGATGGTAAAAGGTGCGCAGGGAATGTATAGGAAAATCATCAAAGCGACAAAAACACGGGATGGCAGATGCGAATTATCCTTTCGCATGTGTGTGTTAGAGCGCTTGCGGGGGTGGTCAGGGTGTGTATGAGAATGGACGCTGAATTCCGAATTCGGCTTTTGTTTGCATATCGTAACGAGGCTGTGTTGATAAATTCTGAACAACGAACTACAAAGGTAGTTAGTACTAAGGTGATAGAGATAAAAGCCTTTTATAGGGTGGATAACTGACCTAGGGGATTTCAAAGGGAGTTAAAAACTGGTTAATGTTACATAGTATTGTAATGCAAAATATTGGTATAAGACACTATGTGAAAATTAATGTTGCAGCAATATATGTAAAGTGAAACTCTTCAGAAACTGATATGAATGAATTTTATTCGAATTGCATTGTAGTTTGTAGCAGATTATACATACTTATCTTATAGTTATCAGTCAAAGGACTGGTTAAGGTACATATTTACATCTATCTTGCGGCAATCTACTCTTTCACATGAAACTAAGACGCGCATGTCATGTCTGACTAGTTGATCGCAATAATCTAATTAGGTCTATCTCTACTGTAGTAAAATCATGATTTTTATTATTTCGAAGAAAAGCAAGTATGTGTTACCATTTGACAACATGTGGCAAAGTCAACTCTAGGGTGCAAGAAGAGATTAGGAATTAAAAATCAACAAATGCGTATGAAAGCTGAGATTGAATGTTTGGGAACACTGATTTAGGCCTATCATTCTTATCGACGGATGTAAAGTGAATAAAGCATGACTTCACCAAAAAGTTATCATAGGAACAAAATTCTACGTCTGATCAATTGGAAGCTGCAAAACTATTAAATTAATTATTTCATGTTTTGTCTGTAATGGTCGCGATTGTAATAGTTTATTGCAAAATCTTGATCGAAGTGCGAACAAAAATTTCATTACCTTGAACTTGCACGCACGATCCTGTTGCAAACGAAAACTAATATCTTATATACGAAAAAAAAAATCGAAATCGTGTTGAATCCGATCTTTGCGAGAAGGCAAAAGGCAAGAGAAAAGCAAAAGCCGCCTCTCATCGTGCGTTGGCATCGCAATGCCTCAACGCCAGCGCCTAAATGGAAAGGAAGAGGACGACGCGTAGAAGTCTTATGGCGCGGATTTAATTGAATAATATATTATGGACTGTGTCGCCCAGGGTGGCAATCGAAATGTCAATTTATCTTTGCACGGTATAAGGTTTATTGGGCATAATGTAGGCCGATATAGAGATACGGCCGGACAACTGAATGCTATACAGCACCGGCTTGATCGACGATACGCGGAGGTAATGACAGATCTGGTCTCAATAGCCGTAAATTACAGCTCGGCCCGGCCGACAGGTAGCGTCCATTATACCCGGTGATCCGCTCCAACGGCTCCAATCGGATCCCTGAGCGGGAACGAGGGGAATCGAAAATGTTGTGAATAGCAAAGTTGATTTGTGTTGCCTTTTTTTGCTTCTTTTTCTTGGCTTTTATTTTTATAAATCGAAAGGTACAGTCGGAACACATTGAGGAAATTATTATGGAATTGCAGTTTGTGCGGTCGAAACTGTTGGGAGAAAATCCGACAAACAAAATTTTGGCAATCGCAAGCAACTGGGGGCTCTAACTGAGTCCTGGCATGGCCGCAACATGTATGGATTGTCTATTACAATAATAGGAAAGTTGCAGCAAACTTTTGCAAATTAAATTAATGCATAATTGTATGGGTCAAAGTAGTAACAGCAAATAATTGTACCCATAAATATTGTTATAAAATAACATCATTATAACTTATAACAGACACCGATGAGGAACTTTCATTATTAAAGAGTTGTCGCACGCACATGGCATTGCAATACGGTAACGCTATTGTCGTTGTATGGTGAACTTCCCGCCAGTTTTTGTTCAAATATAATAAATCAAATTGTAAAATTTATTTGAATGAGCCCTGAAATTATCGAGTATTAATTTCATTGAATTTTCGTAGAATTTTATTGAATTTGATACTAAATTGTTAAGTTTTGTTCAAATTGAAATGAATTTGACGAATCAGCATCGAGTTGTTAAGATTTTTAGGAAATTTTATAGACTTTTACTAGATATCGTTGATTGTTTTTCAAATTCTATTGTATTTGATAGTTGAACATTAAATTTTTGTCAAAATTTTAATCGAATATCGTTGAGTTCTATTATTATTTTTTTTATAAATTATTTTGCCTAAAACCATCCCCTTAGGTATTTTTGTCATAAATATGTTGTCATGTGGTAAAATTCTGTATGTTAGAAATAGTGTTACCGTACATGATATAACTTTCTATTGAGAAAAGTTTGCAATTCAGATGGAAGCAAATTTAATTCCATTTCTCATGCATTTCGGTAATGAAATTTAAAAATGTCGGTTGTTTTTAGAGAAGTCCATTATTCAGAGATGTCCGTTACAAGAAATTTAACTTCAATACGAAGAAATCGTACGCCTAAATGAGACATGCACAACTTTTTTTTTATAGTCGATCGAGGAGTTCAATGCTGCTGCTCTTGCAATCATCGTTCTCTAAGATCGTGACGGACAATTTAGTAATCTATAAAGCTTTTTGATTAGTTCCAATTGCGATGATTGAAATCCGAACTGGCAATTTGCGAGCGACGAATTTATTTCTATTTTCTGTACGCGCAACCCCTTGCTGCTGCGGCGGGTGGAGGAGAGGGGGGGACAAAAACGCGCGCACGTTTGTAAATTGTTGCGCGATATAAATCGGATTACAGATTATGGTCCAATTAGCCGTTGATTGAATATGATACTCCGGCTCTCCGCGTATACATTGTATGAAGTTGATTTGAGCGCTCACACACCGAAATGAAAAAAAAATCGGAATTGTTTTCACGAGCGAGGGGTGAAAAGGGCAATTGCGAATGGGGTGCGTGCGAAATTATGGTTTTAATCTGATTAAATGGAATAATTGTAATTTTGTATAAAGCGAAGATGATTAACTAGTTTTTGATGCTTTATAGGGCGCATGGGAAAATATTAAATAGCGTGGGAATAATTATAATTTTGTATAAGCAAATAATAGTTCAGCACTCCAGGCCTAGTATGCCATGCCCATGGTTTGGTTGACTGCCTGCATCCAGTCTCTTCTGTTAAATATTCTTTATTTCCAGTTGCCTATTTTTACATTCAACTATATCAGCGGCGAGCTAACTTTTTAGGCCAAGGGCCACATTGTAAATTGAAATTAATTATTAAAATTCTACGAGATAATATAAATTAAAATTAAAACTAATAAAATTTCGATTAGGTTTCGTGATAATTTATCAGAATTAAACGTTTTATGTAGAAATTTAATGAAAATTTTAGGAAACCCAATAAAAATTCTTGATGAATTCTATAGAAATGTAATAAAACTTTACTAGGGTTTAATGAAACTTTAAAACAAAAATCACCGGTTTTTGTAGAAACTCAATAATGTTATTAAAATTTGAGTATTTTCATAAAAATGCAATCAAAATAGTTAGGTTTCCAGCCATTTCTCTAGAAATCCAAAAAATAGTTCAAACAAATTAATTGATTTTTCAAGGAATTCAATGAGTTAAGAACATTAATGAAAATCAATTGAAATTTTACTTAAATTCAAGTTATTTAATTTAAACACAGTGATTTGCAGCAAAAAAAAAATACAGGAAATTTCGAGAAAATTCAGTCAAATATTTTATCATAATTTATCGGTGTTTTATCAAAATTTAATGTTTTCCCAGAAATTATAAAAATCATAAAATTTCATTGAAATTTCGAAAAAATTCGAAAGCATAGTTTGCCCAGTCCTGTACTTCATCTCTGCTTCGGAATCTGGGTATCCCTCTTTTATTTTTCCCATGTATCTAGATTTAGTGTTCTTATTGGTATTATCTCTTCTGACATCCTCCTTATAAATTCTAACCATCTCAATCTTTGTCCTACTATATCCGGTTCTTTGAATATATCTGACAATACTTTACTTCTTTCCCATCCCTTCTCTATTTTTCTTCCGACATAGAATGAAAACAAATATGATTAATTATTTTTTGATGTGTTATAAGGGCGTGAGAAAAAACCAGTTAGCGTGGGAATTTTGACATGCGTTTCATATAAGTTAGCCTTCTTTTAGTAAAAAAAAAATGGGGATCGCATTATTGTAGTTAAACATGTTTTTTGTGATTAAAATCGCGAGTTGCAGCTATAGTAATGATTGGGGAAGCGTGTTAAAGAAGTTAAACTCTTTCTCTTCACTTTTGAAACGGTTAATAATGCGTATCTGCGCGGAAATTTGCATCGGCCATTTGCGTGAATTTCAGGCGGCGTTCTGCACGCACCCGGGATGTCCCTAACCGGTCATTTTCCTCCGGCCACGACCTGTAATTACGCGGATCGCGGGTTCGATGCCGCCGCGTTTCGTTTCGCGGCGACAGCATCGCTCTAAATATTTCTCTCCGCAGGTGCGGCGAAGGAACAGTCGTCGCCGAAACGGTCCGCGCGCAGCATTTTATTTCCATCTGATTTATTTGCATACGGAACGGAGACCGCGCGCGGCCGTTTGTCATTGGGAGGCCCCCCACTAGAGCCCCGGGGGAGCCCATACCGATCTTCTTCTTCTCTTCGTAGAGGCGCATGATTCCAAGGTAGCCAAAAAGGATTTTTCTATATAGGCAGCAGCGAATCGAATGCGAGGAGAAACTACTTAGGATTATGTTGTGTGTATTAATAATAAATGCGACCCACTTTCATCTAGTATTTGCATATAGTAGTTAAAGTAATTGAAAGTACTAACACAGCGCACGTTTAAGTTAAAGATGAGGCCACGAATCACTAATCACTAGACAGGGAAGGCAAATACGTGGCACGAGTGCCAAGCTTGGCACGCAGGATATTTTTTTACGGCACTTAAAAATATTCTGTGTATTAATTTTTTTCAAATTTCGGGCTTTGATCAAATCATCAAAGCACTAGACAACAAAAACTATGCTAGTGCATGTTTTTCTCATGCAACATATAAAGGAATGGACCAAAAGTAAATATGTTTCAGGATAAACTATGAATTTGGAGCCCTATTTGTTACGCAAATTTTAGCATATTTCACCAATAAGTACATAAATTGCATTTTTGAATTTACATGTTTTAAAAGTATGAAAAGCTGATGGCTATATGATGTTAAGTTTTAGTCAAAAAATCAAATTTATTTTGAATTTTGTAAATAAACTTTCATAGAGCGTTTTAACGTTAATTGCTGAATTGTACAAATTTCAATAATTAGAGAAAAAAATACTGGCAAATAAAATTTTTCACATTTCGTTTTTTTAACTCTATGCATTGATTAATTGTGATGAGTTTGAGCAAAACAAAACTAATTATTTTAGATGTTGTACAAGTGATGCAGCATTATTATCGTTAGTTCCTTTCATCAAGTTTCCAAAAATGAAATGTGTAATGTTATTAATTATAACTGTAGGAAAGAGTCAATTGCATAAAACTGATTACCGTAAGCAAAGCTATAACAATAAATTGTAACTGTAATAGACCATATTTGATTAAAATTGTTTTCTTCTAATCAAAAAATGTATTATAGCATTGAAACATACAAATAACTAAAATTAAATTTATCAGTTCGAAACGTCAACTACTATCAACAAACGTAGGGGGAAACGCAAAACAGAAAGCATTGATAATAATTATTGCCCACATTACTCCATATCAGTTTACACGCCAGCATTGTTCGGAACAATTTTCATTGTTAAGCTTAGCACGATGATGGTATAATTACGATTTGGAGCTATGAAAAAACTGATATCGACTTACTGCAATTTAACAATTAAAATATAAAAAAACAAGGCCTTACATTTTGAAAATAAGTGGCAGCCACAGCAGTTTATGTTTTTTTTTACAAAACGCGGCTTTAATAGCAATTAAAATTATTTCCTCCTTTAACTAGTTTTAATGGACGAAATGACGTATAATATGTCATCCATCATTATTTCCTTGCATGCGTACGTTTCGTGTCTAGCATAATTACAGCCCATATTGTGGCTGTTGCCTGTCATTGTTAAAAATTAGTGACCAAAAAGTCCCAAGCAATTATGGTTTGTTTCCCCACAAAAAGGCACACAGAGTGAAGGCAAAATGAAACATGATTTTTATTTGATAATTCTGACTAATTTTCTTATATAAAATCTCTTCCAAAAAATACTTTACTATTTTTATATATTTACCACTTATATAAGGTATTATACTTGATGATGACAAATACTGCTTACCTGAAAAATAAAAAAACAATTATTAATAAACGTGTATTAAGTAAAGAAATTTAAATAGCAATCTCAAATACAAAGTGTCCTAAGATAAATTGTTATATAATTTCACAAAGCATTACTCTTTTGAAAGCAATATAAGCTTGTGCAATCATTATGAGAGTACCGAAGGTAATCTAGAGTTTTATTATAATTATACCAATTCAATTCGTAATGAAATATTTCGAGCATTATCTAGAAACAGGTGTTTTTTTACATTTTGTTACGTGTATGTTAGTATGAGCCATGAGCTATCTGCTGCCCACCCGCCCACTCCTCCCGTATTAAATAATTGCACTAAACAGTCTACCAGCCGCAGTCAATATTTTTTCCTTTAACATTATAAATGTTTGGTTTTAATTCAACAAAAATCCTTATTTTGTATTAATAATTGCAACAAATAGAAAACAAGATTTAAAATCGCAATTGGACACTGTGATACTGCTGCTGATTCTAATGAAACAAAACGAGTTGGCATAGGTGGGTGGGTACCACATAGGCTATACTTAATTAAATAATACTTCCATTGTAATTTCATTTTTTTTATTGTTAACGTTAGCTAGAAACTTGTAGAGGTTTTTATTTAACTAAGTATGTATTGGTAGAATTTATCTATCTACCAAACCACTTACTTATACTGATAACAATTTTAATCAAACTTAAAATTTGTATTGCAATATTGTTAATTTTATCGAAGACAACACTTTATTTTTGCACTAAATAATGAATTTATTGAATGCATGTTAGGTACCACGCCTTTCATTCAACCAGATGACTAACTCCTCGTTCGTCGCATGTTATACATCTGTATTGGCGCGCTTTTTTGCATTTAGACCTTTTTCAAGAAGAGCAGCGCGTAATGAGCGAAAAGAATTTCCGATGGCCTTTCGGGTACCCGGAGCCCTCTCTCGATCCGTGGTTTGCCAAAACATAAAGTCGTCCGCGGCGGCACTTTGCTGTCGAATTTATACAAACTTTGGGCAGGCACCGAAATGGTACCGCGTGTTTACATTAAATTGTGTGACATTCCGTTGTATCATTAACATTTAATGGGAATTATACTAGCGCGGCAGCCATATTTCAGACTCTCGGTGCACAAAGGCAAACGAGAGAACACATGTTTTCGGCCTGTACGGCAGCAGGGCCCAACCGATCTTTCAACTGGGATTCGCTCGTATTTTAAATCTCCCCGAGTTGTGGTGCCCTTGATTGTTTTCCGAAAGGGTACCCGCTTTAATAAGCTCCGGTTTCAATTTATAAGTATGGGTCGGTTCGCTTTCAGGCTTCGTGTTTTGAACATAGGATTCTCTTAAACAATTTGTGCATGTCCTTGACTTGTAGCAATTTAGTGCTAGTTTCGTCCAGTAATCTTGTTTGTTATGGTACAACTTTTTTGTCATTGCCTAACAGGGTACCAAAATACACAATGATTATCAAAATGTCATATTAACTATCAAAAACATCATATTTACTTTAAAATAAACATGAAATGTCAAAATGTCACATATATTGTCAATATTGACTGCCAAAAACAGCATATAAATTGTTAAAAAGCCTTTTTTGCTAACGAAATTTCTCTAAACTGCAAAAATCTTTTCCCTTCCGGATATCTGGATATTAAAAATGTCAAATAAACGGTCAAAATAATCCCAAAAGTGTTAAAAATGTCGTAGCTGTGAAAGAGTTAATAATATCAAAAATACTATTTCAATCGTCAACATATTATTTCAGCTTCAATCGTGGCTGCCACAGATGAAGTCTAAAATATCAGATCCACTACCAAAATAGTCATTACATGTACAAATTGTCACAAAACGTCAATTTAACTGTAAAAATGGTCACTTCAACTATCAAAACTGTCATACATATTGTTAAACATAAAACATTATTTTGGTTATAAAGTATATATATCAGTTATGAAAAATCTTATATAAACTGTTAGTTGTTAAAATGTCAATTTAACAATCTCGTTCAAACCTCAAAAAATATCATTTAAATACTAAAGAACTATTATCAAAATAGTCGTATCTAAATCGGACGAGATCGATTGTGACTAGGGATGACAAAAAAAATCAAAACATCGATGTATCGACATCGATACAACATCGATCTCACACATCGATGTAGTCGATACATCGAAATAAAAACATCGATGTTCGCAAAAATCGATGTTTACAAACAATAT
>JARJED010321860.1:0-25585 GCA_030264515.1 Sepedophilus sp. GC000190 | reverse complement strand
TTGTTTACCTTCTTCCTCCACTGTTACGATTTCTGTTGTCTCCTCTTTACCACCTTTACGCTTTTTAATAATCCTCTTTTTAGTGGTTTGTTTCTTACTAACACCATCTGGTGTAACAATTTCTGTAATCCTAATTTGCTCCGGAAGTTCTTCTATAACTTCTGGTGTTTTGAATTCTGGTGCTTCTGTGAAGAAGACTTGCGTTTCTGGTAACTTTCCTTCTTCCTCAACAGTTACAATTTCAGTTGTTTGCTCTTTGCCACCTTTGTGTTTCTTAATAACTCTTTTCTTAGTAACTCGCTTCTTAGTAGTTCCTTCAGCAGTAACCAATTCTGTAACTTTTACTTCCTCAGGTAATTCCTCAACATATTCAGGCAGTTCGGGCACAATTTCTTTCTTGACTATAATCTGAGTTTCCGGTTGTTTACCTTCTTCCTCAACAGTTATGATTTCTGTTGTCTCCTCTTTACCACCTTTACGCTTTTTAATAATCCTCTTCTTAGTGGTTTGTTTCTTACTAATACCTTCTGGTGTAACAATTTCTGTAATTCTAATTTGCTCCGGAAGTTCTTCTATAACTTCTGGCGTTTTAAATTCGGGTGCTTCTCTGTGGTAAACTTGCGTTTCTGGTAACTTACCTTCTTCTTCAACAGTTACAATTTCAGTTGTTTGTTCTATACCACCTTTATGTCTTTTAATAATTCTTTTCTTAGTAACTCGCTTCTTAGTTGTTCCTTCATCCGTTACAACTTCGGTAACTTTTACTTCCTCAGGTAATTCCTCAACATATTCAGGTTGCTCTGGCACTACTTCTTCTTTAACGATAATTTGGGTTTCCGGTTCTTTACCTTCTTCCTCAACAGTTACGATTTCAGTTGTCTCCTCTTTACCACCTTTGCGCTTTTTAATAATTCTTTTCTTAGTAGTTTGTTTCTTACTAACACCTTCTGGTGTAATAATTTCAGTTATCTTAATTTGCTCTGGTAGCTCTTCAATAACTTCCGGCGTTTTAAATTCTGGCGCTTCTCTATGATACACTTGCGTTTCTGGAAGTTTTCCTTCTTCTTCAACAGTTACGATTTCAGTTGTATGTTCTCTACCATCCTTACGCTTTTTAATAACCCTCTTCTTTGTAACTTGCTTCTTAGTAGTACCTTCGGCTGTTACAACTTCTGTAACTTTTATTTCCTCAGGTAATTCCTCAACATATTCGGGCATTTCTGGCACTACTTCTTCCTTGACTATAATTTTAGTTTCCGGTTCTTTACCTTCTTCCTCAACAGTTATAATTTCCGTTGTTTCCTCTTTACCGCCTTGGCGCTTTTTAATAACCCTCTTTTTGGTAGTTTGTTTTTTACTGACACCTTCCGGAGTAACAGTTTCTGTAACTCTAATTTGTTCCGGAAGCTCTTCAATAACTTCCGGCGTTTTAAATTCTGGTGCTTCTGTATAGTAAACTTGCGTTTCTGGTAGCTTACCTTCTTCCTCAACAGTTACAATTTCAGTTGTATGTTCTCTACCATCCTTACGCTTTTTAATAACCCTCTTCTTTGTAACCTGCTTCCTGGTAGTACCTTCAGCTGTTACAACTTCCGTAACTTTCACTTCTTCAGGTAATTCTTCTTCTTCTTTTACAATAATTTGAGTTTCCGGTTGCTTACCATCTTCCTCGACTGTTATAATTTCAGTAGTCTCTTCTTTACCACCTTTACGCTTCTTGATAGCCCGTTTTTTAATAACCTGCTTCTTAGTAACACCTTCATGAGTCATTACTTCACTAACCTTAACCTCTTCAGGCAATTCCTCGATATAAACCGGTTGCTCTTCAACCGTTTCTTCCCTAATCGTCACTTGAGTTTCGGGTTCTTTACCGTCTTCTTCTAAAGTGACGATTTCCGTAGTTTCTTCTTTACCACCTTTACGTTTTTTAATCACCCGTTTCTTTGTAGTGTGTTTGGTTATAATTCCTTCATCAGTGATAAGCTCTCTTACTTTAACATCTTCAGGTAACTCTACAATACTTTCTGGTGCTTCTTCCTCAAAACTTTCTTCGATTTCTTGTTTCTCACCCGTTTTCTTCCTTATAATGCGTTTGATTTTCTCCTTCTTATCAGACGGCGCTTGTTCGGACTCATCGACCTCTTCAGGAAGCATTTCCTCAATCTGCACAGTTTCTACTTTTTCATCCTCTGGTTTGCTTTCATCAATGACTTCATCAATAACTACATCACCCTCATCAACCTGTTTATGTTTGATGATAGTACGTTTGGTAACTATCGTTTTGTTAGTGTCCGTTCCAGGTAACTTCTGGAAAGTGGTGATGATTTCCTCTTTAGTGTGTGTAGTGTCTGGTGTGTCAGTTTTGGTCGTGGTAGTCGTAACATCTTGTTGGTGGAGTACAGTATGTTGTTGTGTGATTTTGGCGCGTGTTGTGTGTATGGTGGGCGTATCCAGTGGACCTGCAAGAGTATGTTAAACATGTTACATATATGTCTTCAATGAAGTGTTTGCCTTTGTAGTGCAGTGTTGATCTGTTTTGTGTTAATTTTGTCGCGGCGCGCAATTGTACCTGAACTAAATCAACCCTAAGCCTACCATAATAAAGGAGGGCAACAAAAGAGATAGTATATGGGTGTGTGTTGTACTTACCGGCGTCGTCTTGACTCTGCACGGAGGTTATGGTAAGGCTCGAAGATGTGTCGCGGACTGTGACACTAGTGGCCTTATCGGGTGTGCGATCCAGCGGCTTTAAAGATTCCAGGTCGCCCGTGGAGTCCACGCAGGTTACCAACAGGCTATGCTGTTCTTCGGAATCAAGCTTGGCCTTATCCTGCTTGACTTGTTTGGGCATTTTCAACTCTTCAGGGCTTTGTATGGTAAGTACCTCTTCGTGAGTAGCAACTTGTCGTTCGACTATATCTGGTTTTGCAGTGCTATCGATGGCTTTGCTGATACGTACCTTCTCACCTTCGCTTTCCTCAGCGTGAATTTCGGTTATTGTAAGGCTTTTTTGTTCTTCCAAGCTAACACTTATAGTTTGCGGCGCTTCAAGCTGCGCCGTAAATTCCTTTTCGCTTTCTGAGGCTGAGATTACTGTGCTTTGCACGCTTTCCAGAGGTTCACTTTGCGTGCTGGTTGCTTTTCTTGTAGGCAGCGGTGTTGTATCGCTGTAATCATCAGTGCTGCCAATACTAACGACTTCTCTTTGCTGTAAGTGCTGACGCTCCGCCAAACTCAAGCGTGCGGTGCTAGTCCTGCGCTTGCTTTCCTCAAATTGCGCTTCGCTTTCCTGCGTTGTTACTTCTTCTATTTTTACAGCTTGACGCGCGCTTTCAAGATTGCTTTCCGCTTGCTGCGCTGTCGGTTTTGAGGTTTCCAACGGACTTTCTTGTTCTATGGCTTGCGTTTTCATTATGGTGATGCCTTCGTGGGGAATTTGGGTCTTTTCGGCTGCCTCCGTAGCTAAATCTTTGATAGTTGTAAACTGATCGACGTTTTCGCCAACAATGGTTTCTTTCTTAAGCGCAACTTCCTGCTCGATTATAGTTTTAATGGCTTGCGCTTCTTTCAGTGGTTTATCTTCATAATCGGTGCTAGTAGTTTGTACCATGGTTTGGCTTATGGTAATGTGTTTTTGTTGTGTGAATGTTTGTTCAGCGTGCGCGCTCTTGAAAGCGCCGCGTTCAAAATCTGCTTCTTTTTCTTGTGATTCATATACTTGCGTTATGTACGGTTCTTGCGTGTCTTGTACTGTAATAGCTGTATCTTGCGCTGGTAAGTTAGTTACATCTAAAATGGTTGTGCTGGATTGTACGTTTATAACTGTTTGCTCTAGAGGCTCCACGGTAGATATTAATGGCTCAGCTTGCTTTTGTGGTAGTTGCGATAATGGTTTTAATTCCTCTTCTTTTTCTTGCGGTATAACTTTGCTGATTTTAATAGCTCTACTTTCTTCGATAATTGTGGTTGCTGTTGATTCGTCAGGTTTTATCATTGCTGATAAATCAGCTTCAGATTCATGTGTGATGACTTTACGCGTGGTTAAGCTTTGCACTTCATCGATGGTAACATCTGCGGAAGCCGATTGGGCTTGTTCTTTCGTTAATGGCTTGAAGCTTTCAAGCACGTTTTGTTGTGTCGATTCAAAATGCACTAACTCATCGATTTCTTGCGCTGCTTGCCTTGTTATGGCGCTGGTTTCATCCAGGTTACCTTCTAAAGCTGATGTCAGCACTTCGCTAATAGTTAAGCTGTGCTGTTCTTCAATACCAGGTACGGCGCTACGGCTTTGTGGTTTAAATTCACCTTCAAATCCAACTTCAGTGTCAACGCTGGATATTTCGCTGCTAATTAAGTGCTTGTGTTGCGCATATGAAGAGGTTGCGGTTACTGTGGTTTCTGATGCTTGCGTGAAGTCGCCTAAGAGTACGCTGCTTTGCACTTCAGAAGTCTGTATGGTCGGCTTCTCAATTATATCAACGCTAGCTTGAGCTTTCATGACATCCAAATGTGATAAATCTACTTCCTGCTCTGAGCTTAACACCTCGCTAATAGCGACGCCCTTAACTTCCTCCAACACAATATCAGCTTGATTCCCTTTAGGTTTGAAGTCGCCGCTGAAATCAGCGCCGCTTTCCTGAACTTGCGGCGTCGAAGCCATTAATCCTTCATGTGGAACTATGCCAATAGAAGCTTGCGTTCCTTTAGGTGTAACTGTAACTCCTACTTCTCCAACCCTGTCTTCAGTTAACACTTCGCTTTTTTGCGCTACGTCTAATGCTTCGTAAGTAGCACTAGCTTTCTTATCAGCAGGCTTAATTGTTGCTTCAACATCGCCTTCCTTATTAGAGCTTAACACTTCTTGCACAACCTGCACGCATTTGCCTTGCTCAATGCTGACATCTACTTTGCTCAATTCGGGCTTAAATTTGCCTTCGAAATCCATTTCCTTATCTTCAAGCATACCTTGCGTGATGATTACGCTGTTGTATAGTTCTTGCGAAGGCTTACCTTGTTGTTCGGGCTCTTGTGGTGTTGCTTTTAAAGCTCCCACTGAGTCTATTGCTTGTACTTTTTCTTGCTGTATTAGCTGCTCATAAGCATCTAGTCGCACATTTGCTCTACCATGCGTGGCTGTGATGGCACTATCATACTGAGCTTCACTTTCAGCTGTTATGATGTCTGATATGATTAGACTGCTTTGATCATCCAGCGTAACCTCTGCTTTATGTCCAGTAGGTGCTTCGCCTGCTTTAAATATTTGTTCAGATTCTTGTATTGTAGTTACTGACTGCGTTAAGCTTTCAAACGGTAGCGTGGTCTTAGTGGCTTCAACCGTAGCGGTGCTACCAGTTTCAAACGGCGCTGTACTCAAACTGCTCAAGACTTCGCTCTTTAAAGCTACACGCGCAGCTTCAACCAGTTCAGGTTGTATTTTCTTCAAATCATGCTTCTTATCATCACTTAAAGCGTCTTCACGTTCAGTGCTTAACACAACATTAACTTGCACGCTCTGCTCTTCATCTATCTTCAATATGGCTTCCTCAGATTTATAATCACGTGCCGTAGAAAAGTCAGCTGAAGCTTCATTTATTAGAAGTTCACTTTTAACAGCGCTTGGTAAGCCGGTAAGCGTGGTTTCAGCTAACGATTTGGTTGGCGATTCACGATCAAGAATTTGTTCTTGATCATGCACAATAGTTTCTGTACTTTGTAGGGACTCTTGCGCATCAATAATCTTCAGTGCGCTTTGATAGTTAGGTTTGTCGCCTAGTTTATAATCTGATTCAAGATCAGCGCTGGTTACTTGCGTGATTTGCACGCCTTGGCCTTCTTCAAAACCGACTGTAACTATTTTGGTCTCCAGTATTGCTTTCTCAAATATTGCTTCGCTTTCCGCAACGTTGGGCTGTGTTTGTGTGATGGTTTCCAGTAATTCCTGATCTGTTTCAGCCCGTGCTTCAAGCACAACATCGTCTTTGCGCTCTAGCACTGTGCTTTGCGCCGTTATGACTACTCCTAGCGGCGCTATTTGTGGTATAAACTCTGCTTTAGCTTCCTCACCTTTTGGGGCTTCAATTTTTTCATAGGTAGATTCCCTATCAGCTGTTACATTTTCAGTTATGCTTGATGTAATGTTTTCTTCAAAGCTTACTAGCGCTGTCTTTTCTTCCGCCTTTTGGTCTTTTAGTTTATCTTCAGTTTCAATAACCAGCGGTTGTTGATGGATTAAATTTTGCAATTCGTTGTGGCTCAACTCAGCCAAGCCTTTAACTGGCGATTCTTCTCGCTGAAGATCCTTGAACGTATCGGTTGATTGCGTTAGTTCGCTTTGCGCTATATTTTGCGCCAATATATCTCTTGAAGCTTGCTGTAACTCGGGTTTAAGCTCTTCTAATTGCTTCTCACCCTCACAAATCGTGATTTCGCTTATAGTTAATCCTTCACCAGTTTCGTACTCACCAGTGGCACTCTTATAGTCCAATTTTGTAGGTTCATAAATGGCTTCGCGTTCATGCAACTGCGATTGTAGTTGCTGAATGCTTTCAAGCACAGTTTGGGTTAAGTCCGCTTTGAAGCTTTCTTGCTTAAACTCCTGGAAATCCTTGGAGCTGTCTTGTGTTATAGTTTGCGCTTTAATGGCCACTCCAAAGGTTTGCGCTTGATTAGTAGTGACTTGATCCATTTCTGGCTTGGCAGCTTCAAGAAGCACGCGCTCACCTTCAAGCGAACGCTGCTCGGTGATCATCACACTTTGGCCTTCCTCATATTGTACACCAACAGTCTTAAAATCGGTTGTTTGTGGTGCTAATTCAGATTCCTTTTCTGAGTGGCTAATCACGCTTTGAGTTAGATGTTGAAGCACGCTTTGCTCCTTCTGCGCCGCTTCAGCAACCGGCGCTTGAGTAACTAAATCACCAACTTTATTATCAGCAATGATTTGCTGCTTGATAGCAACACGGTGTTTTAATATGCTGCTTTCTGCAGTCTTCAAATCTGGTTGCTCTTTCGTAAAGCCAAGCTCCTTTTCGTGTGTTATCACTTCGCTAACTAAGAGTTGCTCGCCGCTCAAGATGTCTATATTAGCGCTTTTATGGTCTGGGAATATGTCTTTATCAAGCGCCTTCTCAACTTCCGTAACGTTAGCTTCGTGCACTATCAACTCTTGATTTGGTTGTGCAAACTTCTTAGCGCGACCAGTTTGCAGCTCAGGTTGCACAAGATCAGCAGCGTGATGTATCATTTCATGCGCTTCTTGCGTGTAAATTTCGCGCGTTTCTATATTGGTAAGCGCGCTGACGCCTTTCGGTGCGTCGCCTGGTAAGAATTGCGATTCTTTTTCGTGCGTTTGCAGCTCTTGAGTGCAGCTAGTAGCTGTTAAATCTTCAAACTCAACATTGGCTTTCTGCTCATCTGGTTTAATCAGCGCTAGCTCAATGGTTTCTTTTTCGCCTGTTGTGTGTTGTAGCACTTCAATGCTTTCTAGCGTGTCTTGTCCATGCTTAGCTTGTGCGGTGGCTACTTTGGGTAACTCAAGTTTGCTGGGAGCTAGCTCTGATAGTACTTCTTTTGTGCTAGCAGCTCTATGGCGCTCAAAAGCTAAGCTTGGTTTCTCAAGCTCAAATTTCTTAGGTGTAAATTCGCTTTCAGTATCTATAACATTTTGTTCTTGCACGTGCAAGCCTAACTTTTCAAGTATTTCAACTCCAGCGGTTTGCTGTGTTACTAAATCAGGGCTGTAGCGCTTTAAGCTTTCATGCTGGATAGTTTCTTGTACCGTAATCTCCTCATTTAAATTATGACTCATTTGCGCTTTCTCTGTAGCACCACCAGAAGCTTTAACATCGCCTGTACTGCTTTCCGCTACAACTTCCTCGCTAACTCCTATTGGTAACATGTGGCTGCTGACGATTTTACCTTTATAACTATCTGGTAGCTCGAACTTATCAAAAGTACTTTCCCTTTCCAAGCGTTCCTGCGTTTGAACAACTATTTCTTCATTGCTACTTGTATAAGCTATGCTGCTTAGGTTCTGTAACAAATCCTGCTTGCTTTCATAGACACCTTCTTTATCGCGAGCGAAAACTTGCGTGGTTTCATGCGCTTCTTTGGAAACTTCAATGTTCTTCAGCGCATTTTCAGTTTTGAATTTCGCTTTATCTTCAAATGAAATTTCGGAATCGCTCGCTTGTATAATTGATGTTGAAATAGATTCACGCTCACCAATTGAAGCTTGTGGTAAAGCGCTTTGCGGCTTCTTATCAGCTTCCAAGGCTGCCTCGCTTTCTTGTATAATAACATCTTGAGTTTGGCTAGTTTCCAAGCATGTGATTGAATGTTCAGCTGTGCGTAGCTCAGGTTTGTCATCTGAAGTTAAGTTCTTATCTGCTTCATTGATTAGCACGCTTTGCACTATTGGCGCTTCGTGCGCTATTATCTCTAGCTGTGCTTGTTGCTTCTCAACAGCTTCTATGAGCACATCTTGCGTGGGAGCTTGGGAGTCTACAGCGCTATGAATTAAACCTTCTAGCAGCTCAATATCTTGGGAAGCTGTTGTGCTAAATGGTTTTGGTGCGCCTTCAAAAGCAACTTCATTTTCTTGTGCGCTTGTTTCAGTTATGGTTAGCACGTCTCTGGCATCAGTTTTAAAGCCTGCTGTTTGCGTAGGTGGTAACTTACCAGGTATGAACTCGCCTTCAAACTCTGGTGCATGCATTTCACTCTGGACTAGCTGCTTTTGCGAAATAACATTTCTGGTAGCCACTTCAGTAGGCACAAAAGCTTCAGGCATATATTTTCCAGGCTTAACTTCAGTTACGACTTCTTCAACAATCAAAGAGCCTTGCGTTTCAGTTATATCATATTTTGTTTTTACTCCTAATGATTTCGTTGATGTAAACACATCTTCCTTTTCGCTTTGTAGCGTTTCACAAACTTCAATGCCTTCTTGCGCGTTCACTCCACGCGTAGCTTGTGCTGATTTCGGTAGCTGACCCTTAACAAATTCACCTTCCTTATCAGACACAGCCGTTATAGTTACACTAGCAGCTTCCTGTGGTAGCACCAGTAGATCAGCTGTTTCTGGTTTTCGTTCTTCATCTATTAAATAATTGGTAACAGTATCTCTTGTGCGCGTTTCCTCAACAGTAACGCTTTCGCTGATTACAAGATCTGATTTTGCATTGAACGTTGCTGGCGTGAATTTCTCATCGAACTTACCAGGAAGGCTTTCTGATGTTGTTTCGCTCACCTGTAGAGTTTCAAGAATGTTCAAGCCTTTAGTAGCTTGGAAGCTTTGTGGTTTAGGCAATGCTTCTTCGCTCTCTTTTTCTGAAACTAACACGTGTTCTTGCGTTACTGATGTATGTGTTCCAGTTATATTGAGCGTGCCTTGAGCTAATTCTTTCTCTGGCATGCGCATTAAAGTGCTACGATTGATGGTCGTGCTTTCAACAATGGATTTGCTAATATCCAATGGCAGCTCGTGTTCTAATTTCGGTTTGAATTCAGTTATAGGTCCAACCTCTTCATCGCTAAATACTTCTTCATCCTCACAAGGCTTATAAGCCTTAATGGTTTTCTTTTTTATCTTTCTTTGCCCACCCTCTATTTCAATTATTTCAATTTCTTCCTCTATTTGCTCTTGCTGCTGCTTTTTCTTGATCTTCTTTTCTTTTTTAATAATTTGCACCACATCTTGCTTTTGCTTTTTATCATCCTCTTCAATAATCACTTTCTTTATTTGCACAACTTCTTTAGGTTTCTTCACTTCCACCACTTCTTCTATTTGTATAATATCTTTAGGTTTCTTCACTTTTCGATCAACAGTTACCTCTTCTTCAATAACTTCTTCTATTTCTACCACATCTTCAGGTTTCTTCTGCTCTATAGTCCTTTCTTCAATAACTACTTCCTCTACTTCTACAATATCTTTAGGTTTCTTCATTTTAGTTTCAGTAACCTTTTCTTTAATCACAACCTCTTTAGGTTTTCTCCATCTCCTATCAGTAATTGTTTCCTCAATAACCACCTCCTCAATTTCCGTAACATCTTTAGGCTTCTTCCTAATTTCTTGTACAGTCACTTCCTCTATTTTAACGACATCTTTTTTATCTTCAATTTTCTTAGTTTTCTTTATAGTTTCTAATGTAATACTTTCTTTAGGTTGTGTGACGATGCCGAATGAAGTATCCTGCGTGACCTCGTCATCGGGCAACTCTGAAATCTCAACGCCCTCTTTCTGTGTCTTGTGTCTGACCTCCTCTTCTTCAGTAGTTTCTGTGAAAGTGTATATTTGCATGGTTTCTTTATGTGTATACAAAAAAAATATCGTGTTCTTTTTATATTTAACAAAAGGCTTTCATTCTAATCTACTAACTATAAAGGCGATAATATATACAGCGATAGAGACATTGGTGTGAGTGTTTCGGATTAGGCATATAGTGTTTTAAAGCAGCAGTTATGTTTATTTTTTCTTTATATTTTTTGGGTAAGTGCGCGAAATATATACAGAATATGTGATGGAGAGAATAAAGAATAAAACAAGACAAATGTACACAAAAGAAACGAAACAAAGACAACAATCGTATATACAATTCACTCACCTACCGCAGCGTATTGTATTTTTTTTATTTGTTCAAAGCATCATCATCATCACAAAGCCATGCCAGGGCACTTTGAAATTGTTTTTTAGCACTTAAGAAACAGTAAACGCGCAAAAAAGAATAATGCAGCTTTGCTTCACTTTAAAACTAAACTTTTTTTCTCTTATTCTGCAATTTTTTAATAAGATATATTTGGTGAGTTTGTTTTAAGCTTGTAGTTCTTTACGACTCATAGAAATCTTCTTAATGCAATAGACTTATAAGGTATTGAATCGTTATTAATAATTATAAGAAGATACAGGTCCATTTGGTGATTCTAAATTGCGGTCGAAATCAATTGAAAACATTAAAAAATATATATGGAATGGCCTTTAATATTTCTTAGAACACAATAGATCATTTAATAGTTCTGGAGTGTTTTGTAAGTAAATTGGAAGCGCTGACTAATTTTATTGAACCATTCATTGAATGGTCATCAGTCATCAATAATGAATATTAGAAAGTACTTCGCATAGTTCTAGAATGTCATCTATATCATTTTCTTGAGCAACAATGTATGCAGATGAAGCAATGCTCAATAATAGAGCTACCACCTGATGTAGACAACATTTCAGAACCATCTAATTGGCTTTACCTCCTAATAATTATTAAATTAATTGTTCACAAAAAGAAGTTAAAATTTATTTTTAAACAAACTCAACATATATAACTGTATGGTGTTTTTTTGCGACATCTATAGGGAATCTATCTTGAAATATAGTCTACTTCAAAACATACCCAAAAAGATATCGCTTGAAAGTAAAAATACACCATATGGAAGCGCAAATTGCAACTAGTCGCACTATGCTCGTACAAACTCGACACGGATCGTTCAAACTCGGCCGCCTTACCCGATCGGCCATTTTGTTTTATTTTTTCATAACCAACCACTCTCACACGATAACCGAAATAAGAATAAATCGTGCATAGCTTAGCGTAAGAAGAATTTGTCCTTACCTAGTATCTCGTCTTCGGTCTTAAAGCGCAATTTCTTAATTTTCTTTTTATCTGCGGAACAATATAGTACAGTCAATAATTTTCGCCAAAATAGATTTTTTTTGCAAAGCCGCAAAGTCAATCGGGAGCACGCGAGAGGGCGCCACGTTAATCATCCACAGTTTGTCCCCAAAAATTTGCACAGCAGGTGTTAAAAGAAGTATTGAAGGTGTTAACAGATTTTTTTTTGGACAGAAGACAACAATGTATTGGTTGTTGTTTCGTGTGGTTGAAAGGTTTTTTTTTTTACAATAATACAACATTGTTTTTTTGTAAGGATCAAACGCATGCAATAGTTGTAGGTTAATATGCAACAAATGAAGACCTTAAAATATGTCACACATAACGTAACCATAACTGTTTGTATGAATCTGAATTTAGAAGTATATCAAAATTAGCTGCAATAAAGTCTTCAATTGTTAGATGGAACATATGCAAAAATGATAAAAATATGAAATATATGCACACAATATTGCTTTGATTATTTCTGATAAGCTTCTTGTAACTAGCTGGACACCATTCATTACTGTGAAGTTGGTTTTATAAATTCATACTCATGCAACATATGTTCATTGTTTGATGATGACTTAGTGATAACTAAGAATACAAAACACAAACCAACATTGTATTGTTTATTGCTGGATGTGCTCTTTCAGTAAAGTCAAGACGCCATACAACATTGTGTTAGTTGTTGGTTGTTGTACTATAGGGGTGCTATTGTAATAAAAATAGCTGCTGTGCAAACGGGGCTATGAAGAAGAAGCCGCAAACAGTTTTTTTTTCGCTACGCAACAACTTATATATATCAAAAAGAGGAGAATCACATTATTATTATTTATTAAAATATATAAATTAGAGCTTTGGTGGTTTCTTCGTATTGAAGATATGGCACACATTACACTTAGGGGACATGCACAAACGGCACAAACACGCAACTCACCGGTGAGCACTTTTGTTCTGTCCGTGACCAACACGGATTCCGTAGCTCCTGACTTGATGGTCTCCTACGACAAAGCAAAATTGCATTATGGTTTTTGGAAACGGCAACAACCAAAGTTATTACCTCAACAACTTCAGTGATTTCCCAAGCATGGCGTATGAAATCTTCAGGAGTGAAATGCGTGATGACTTCCTCGACGGTGGCGTGCTTCAACTCGATCATTTTCATGAACGCCCTGAAGCCAACTGTGGCTGCTAGTACTTTTTCATCGACTGTTGTCTCTTCAGTAAGCACTTCGCTGATTAAAGCACCGTGGCCTTTGCGTTCGACGACATTCACCATGGCGCTTTGAGATTCTGGTGTTTTAAGATGCGGGAACTTGTCTTCGTTATATAGCACAGTGACTTCACGCACTGTTATGCCATTACGTACTAAGTAACCAATCTCTGCTAACTCGCGCAATGGGTTCTCCCCAGGCCCAAACTCCTTAGCCCGTATGTAATCCAGCACTTCAGTAACCTCTTTAGCCATCTTGATCTCCTCATTGATGATAATTTCTTCAACCCTCTTAATAACATCTTCTAGATTTACTTCTGTAATAACAGCTTCCTCCTTAACAGCTTCGGTTACTTCAGGTTTCGCTTTTCTAGTCTTAGGTTTCTTTTCCTTAAGTGCACCTACTTCATCTTCAGCTTCTACTTCCATTATAGTCAACGGCTCTTTTGGACTAATCACCTGCGTGGCTTTTCTCGTAATCTCCTCCGTAATTTCCTCATCAATCTTCCTACAAGAAGCCGTAGCTTCCGTTGATACAGACTCTTGTATTGGCATTACAGGCACCGCTTTTTCTTTAATAGTTGCAACTTCCTTGATCTCTTGTACGTTCTCAGTTGTGGTTACTTCTTGTTGCACGACGGGTTTGACTTCTTCGGTCGTTACGGAAACCCGCTGCTTTTTCCTTTCGAAGCGTTTCTTTTCAACAATTACCTTCTCCTTCTTTACCTTTTCAACCTTCTCTTTGGCTTTCTTGATTCTGATTTCCGTCTTCTCTTCTTCGCTTACTTCCTGCACGTTGAGTTTGGCTTTGGTTACGGCCAAACCTATGTCGCTCACGGCTTTGCAGACGTATGTGCCTACGTCCTCGATTTTAACGTCCTTGATTGTGCACAGTGTGCGGTTGTCTTCGATTCTGACCTTCACCCGCTCAGTGTTTCTAACGATTTTATCGTCGCGATACCAAATAATATCTAAAAAAATAGTAATAAGAATATCAATCTAAAGAACTAGCGGAATATTACCTGGAGTAGGAGTTCCTGAGAAAATACATTCAAAAATGACATCCTCCTCCTCCGAAGCGTGCACGTTGGTGATCTCCTGCACGAAGGTCGGTACACTTTGTGTAGCTACACAAAACAAAATTTAGAATGAAAATACAGAATTAATACATTTTAAGGCTACAAACCTTGAATTAATCAGCAAGCAAAAGACACAACGTGCAAATAAATATTAGTAAAACACACATGGGTTAGGCAGACTCTTCATCTGTGAAGGCAGAAGCCAGGCCGCGATCTTTCGCTCCTCCTACAGTGCACGCGCTTTCAAGCAACAAAAACTCTTGAAGCTCCTCCTGACTATCAACCGTGTGCAGCTGATTATAAGCGCTAGGATCTACTTCCCGCGGCTCTAATGGATACATCGAATTGAAAACCTCTCTCCTTGACTTGGATCTTGGAAAAGTTTCATACTTCTCACTAATTTCATAATCTATGATTGAAGGCATCGGATCTAGCGATGAGCTGATTACGGTCTTCAACTCTTTACTGCTACCAGTGCTAGGCTCGCTATGCTCCTCAATTGGGCTTAACGTGTAATACATTTCGAGCTCTGCATCAAAGTCATCTTCAAGCTGATCGTCAATTAAAGGCTCTGGTGTTCTATTATTCAACAATTCCATTACAGAGCTCAAGGAATGCCGATGCGAATTCAAGTAGTCATCCATGGCACTCTTAATGAAGCTAGTCTTGTTAGCGCTTTTTGGAAACGGATCACTGCATATTGAAGCAAGCGATGAAGCCGGCGATAAGAAATCTTGCGGCGGATTAGGGCTTGGCGCTTCTAAGCTATCCACGCTCATGCACGAGTTATCAGTGTGCTTGTTACCTTTCAAAGCGGCTTGTAGCTCCTCCATATGGGTGACCCATTCAGGCTTCCTGTACATTTTAGTGCCGACGATTCCTACGCAACACACAAACGAACAATTAACCAAACAAAGCATACATCAATAGAGAGCTATTTGAGTGAGTGATGGAAATAGAATAATAAAGAAGAATTCAGTTGGTGTCATATTGGTGGTGTTTATAATATTTTTGGGGGGAAATAAGACAAAGGGCGCTGAAAAGTAAAGTACATTTTCGATTAGTCCAGTGAAGATTGGAAGATTGGTTACCTTCAACTGATTCAACGACCAGTTGGGTGGTGGTTACGGCGACGCCTAGGTCGTTGCTGGCTTCGTAGATGATGTCGCCGGTGTCGTCTGGATAGACTTCAGAGATGGTCAGGACTGATGTTCCGTCTTCGAAGTTTTCAATCATGAATTCGTTCGAAGGCACGATTTCTTCGTTTTGCTTCATCCATTTACCAGTAGGTTTTGGTTTACCAATAGCTTTCACTTCCAATCTATAATTTATATTACAATTAATTTAACTTTCATAACTCTGATGATGTTAAGAGTCATTAAACATGTGTACCGAAAAGTGTCAATGTGCCGCTCTTTAAAATGTTTATAATGCATTTTATTTTACGTACTGAAAGTAGATGAAAAAGTACAAGAATGTACAATGTCCGAAATTAATTTGTTGGATGAGGCTGGACTAATGCTGTATTATGTTATATGCACTAATTCAAATATGTCTTAGAGAAGCAAACATTAGTGATTATTACCTTGTAATATCACCGTCTTTTGTAGACACGATCTCAGGTAGTTTCTTGATGATCTTTGGTGCGCATTCATCATCAGATAGGATGTCTACATCACTTAAGGTCTACAAAAATAAAATAAATATTAACACACAATGAATCTCATATATAGTTAAACAACATCTAATATTACTCATAAATATGATTTTAATACTTATGATTCGTTCAACTAATTGTTGTAGATTCTTAATTACAGTATTCATACATGAATGGTTTAGAAGCCAGTAAGTGTAAGTCAAATTTACGTAGACAAGAACCTAATTTTTGTTAAAATTTTGAGATGAAACAAATAAGTCACTACTTGCCTAGAGTAAGAATGCATTAGTTTTTGTAAAACATTGGACTACTAGACAAAATAAATTCAGATGAATGCTAGTAAATATTTGCAATCTCATTTTTAATGTTTACTGACTTAGGTGTTTAGTGATAGGCCGCAGAACCATTCACTATACTGCAATTAATAAAAAAAATTGATTAATTTTAATAATTGGCATAATTTTTCATCTTTAGAAAAGACAATAATATAACATTATTCATATGTGGTTTTTTTTAAGAATTGAAGAAATAAAAATCATATCTTTTGTAGTTATCTATGACTTATATGTTAGATGAAAAGACATTATTCATATCTATTTAAAAATTAATTGAAGAAAAAAATAATTACATTTTGTTGTTATCAATATGACTTATAAACAATTCAAAGAATTAAGATTATAGTGACAAAAAATAATAAAGTTCTAAGTATCAATTAGTCGATTAGGAAGTTGATGCAAAAGTGCAATCAGTCAAGTGTTGCTTCAGAAGACGTTAAAAAGCAAGAATTAACTTTTGTTACAAAAAGAATTTAGTTGAAACACTTCTTATCTAAGACACATGGTTACATAACATAATATGAAATCAAATTTGAGTCTTGCAGGTTTTTCTTTATTTAACTCTTTAATCCTTCATCTAATTTTGATTACTGTTAATTAATGAAAAGTTAATTACAGTACTGTTAATGCTATATTGTTACTGTTTAGTATACAAGTTCAGCAATAACTAAAATTTGATGAAGAATTGAAGAGTTACCTTCAACTTAAAGAAAGCGAAAACTACTAAAGTAAAAATGTATTATATGCAATTATGTATCTTAGGCAAAAAATGAAATTCCAGTGGTAACATAACAAAAATTTTAAATTAAAATAAATGATCTTACTGATAAAGATCATATTCATAGTTTTAATTAAATACTGATCTTGTATTATATCAGAAGTATTAGATTATCTTTGCAAATTGATATTATAACTTAAGTTAGTATATTTGACCCTTCAACCTGCCATCAAAATATCATCTTCTTAGTGTTACAATGTAGAAAGTTATTTGTAATTCTGTACTAACATACAACAGTATGATACTAAGCTGATGGTATATCACAAGAGAATCGTACTGACTGATAAAGGCATGATCATATTTTATCAGTTTCAAAATTCTCTTTTATTGCTTTATTTAATTATTATTTATTATAAACAATAAAATTAATACAAGATACCAACACTAAGATAATATTGCAACACACAGAAAGTGTTGCAAAATACTTTTTAGTATTATTTCTTGTAATATTTTTATTATTTTATTGTTTCTATTCATTACATGCGCAGATACATATATTTGCAAAAAACAAGTTTCAATTTTAGGAACCAAACAAGTCATTTAGATAACAACAATATGTAATTATAACAATAACAATAACATATTACATAATAAACAATAATGGCAGAATGTCTTTTAGTTTTAAATTTCACAGATTATTAATATAATAGGTATCACAATCAACGACCATAATCAGAATCATATATAGACCTCCAATACTTGATGGTTACCTTGTCGGCTATCAGGTCTTCTTCAGAGCCGCTTGGCCCGGTCATGATACCTATTTCGGAATCAGGAACATATTCATAAGCTGCAAACAAATAAGAAAGTATGAATGAGAATGTAATGTATTGCAATTGTTGTTGAAGGCAATACCTTCAACTACAAGCGATGATTTGCAGATTGCTTCCCCGAGCTTATTGGTAGCGTAGCAGCTGTATTCGCCCGCATTTTCTGGGAATACTTCGGCAATTGCGAGCATGCAAGTGCCTTCGGTGTCTTGCGTAATGGTAACGTCTTTGGCTTCGTTTACTGGTTGATCGTTATGGTACCAAAGAACCTTGGGGGTTGGTTTGCCGGTTATTTTGCATTGGAATAGGACTTTTTCGCCGTCCATAACGCGTACCGGTGATAGCTGCTTGACGAAGCGTGGATATTCAATCTCTTTAGTTTCCTCCCACTCCTCTTCCTCGATGACTTCAAGCGAAGCCGTGCACGTACAGCTGCCGGCTATGTTTTCGGCTTTGCAGACTATCATGCCGGTGAATTCGGGTTCGACATCGTGTATTAATAAGACGGATTTGTTTTCTATTGAAGATATGCGGATTTCCGGCGAAGAAGTAATCGGATAGGTGCCTTGGAACCATGTGAATGTGGCTATCGGTTCCGCTTCTACAGTGGCTTCCATAATGACTACTTCGCCGGGGACTACGATTTGCGGTTTGATTGATTTGATGAATTTCGGCGCTTTGCATTTTAATATTTCCGTATCTTCAGTTACGGTGACGGATGCAGCCGAGCGAGCCTCGCCACGCTCGTTCTCAGCGCGCAGCTCATACTTCCCGCCTTTCTGCGGCGCAGTCTTGGATATCTTCAATACAGTCTTATTGTCTTCAGTCGTAATGGAATAGTGCTGTCCGTCTTGCAGGACTTTATTATTGCGCAGCCATTTGATGCCCGGCGTTGGCACTCCGTCAAATTCAGCTTCAAGGACTATATCGGTGTTGGGCTTGCTGGCGATGGCCTTGAGTGGTTTGGTGATTTTCGGCGCCTGCATGATAACGGGCTGCGTGACCCGCACTGCTTCGTTTATTATCAGATTGGCACGGCATTCCGCCTTCCCGAATTTGTTGTCAGCGGCTACTCTAAATATAGCCTCGTCTTCTCTTCTTGGCTCTAGCACCTCCAATTTGGCTAGACCACTTTCGGGCTCGTAACTGATTTTGTGCGTGCGATCCGGCCGGATCTCTTCCGTGCCTCTGTACCATTTCACGTTGGGCACCGGTTTGCCTACCACAGCGCATTCCAAGATGGCCGCCTCGTTTTCCTCCACCACTCGCGGTTTCAACGGCTGCGTGAAGTGCGGCGCGACGCCGCTCTCTTCTTTCTCTGTAAAACACAATTTTTATATATTGAAGCGCAAAAACAAAAATACAAACAAAAATAAACGCAAACAAAATCGATATTAGCAATGCAGCAATACCGTAAAACAGGATGAATTCCATTCGCGCTGCAAAGGCGGAAGCGAGAGGCTGTTAAATGCAAGCTGCAAGAGGCTACTGACTTTTAGTTCTTGGCAGCGTGCCCTGGTGAAAGAAAGCGCGCAAAAAAATATAGCCAAACTAAATATAAATTGCAGTTATTTCGCACAATTGTGTGTGTACCTAAGATGACGAGGTTGGCGGTGGACGTTGCGACGCCCGCCGGATTGCTCGCCTTGCATGCGTAGAAGGCCACGTCTTGAGGTTCGACCTTCGCAAATTCAAGAATGACGGTGTCTTCGACTATTTGTATGCTTATATGCTCGCTGGCGGTGAGCAGCGCTTCGTTCTTGTACCATTTAATTTCCGGGAACGGAGTGCCTTCGACCTTACACACCAATCTCGCCGGCTTGTCCTTATAAGCGGCCACTGGTTCCACGCGTTCCGTAAACCTAGGCGGCTTCGGTTTCTCTTTTTTCGTCGTATGGATTTCAGCAACGGATTTCTGAACTATGCTCCTGCGCACCGTGCGCTTATCTTCAACCACCTTAACATCCTCAATCACCTGATCTTCAGTTACCCTGTCAACTCCTTGAGTTACCCGTTTTTGAGATATAATCTCCAGTTCGGGTATCGGAAGCCCTTCATCGTAATGTACGACTTTACGCCTCTCCTGTTTAACTTTCTTGGTAACTACATCAACTGTCATTTCCTTCTGATAAGCGCCTTCCTCCTCAACAACCTCTTCTTTAACAACCACCTCCTCCTTCTTAACCTTCTTATCAATCAGCGTAATATTGGCTTCCGCTTTAAGCACATCCGGTTCTGGCTGCACAACGGCTGTATCCTCAACTTTTTTAGGCACCAATTCCGGCTTAGCTTTCTGTCCGCGACGCCACAGTTTCGGTTCTTCAACTGGAGCTTCTTCAGGTTTAATTATTTCTTCTACTGGTTTTGCTTTAGGACCTCTTCTCCACGGTTTGGGTTCTTCAGCTTTAATTTCTTCGACAACAACCCGCTCAACTCCTCTAACATCCTCAACTTCCGGTCTTCGCATAATTACTTTTTCCTGCGCTACAGTTCTTACAGTTTCTTCAACAACAACCCTTTCAACTCCCACAACCTCTTCAACTTCCGGTCGTCGCATAATCACCTCTTCTTGCGCTACAGTCTTTACAGTTTCTTCCCTTAATTTCCGTCCACCACGCTTCCAGGCTTTAGGCTCTTCAGGTACAAACTTAATACCATCATCGGGTTCATCACCTCCGCTAGGCACATCTTTAATAGGCGCTTTGAAAACATCTTTGGGTTCTTCGACGGGCTCTTCAGGCTTTTTCTTCGGAATAGGCTTCAACGTAATCTCTTCTTTTGGTTCAGGCGATTTAGGGCGCCTTTTACCGCGCGGCCATTGTTTTTCTTCAGGCTGTTCTTCCTCCTTCGTCTTAGGCGTGCGCTCCCATCTACCCTTAACATCTTCTTCAACAGGTTTAACTTCCACCGGTTTAGCAATTGGTTTTAAGCTTGGCTTCTCTTCTTCTGCCACTTCATCAGGGCGCCTTTTAGGCACAGGCTTTAATTCTACCATCTCCTCTTCGGTTTCGTTAGGCGCCCATTTACCTTTACCAATCTTTATCGGCGTTGGTTCCTCTTCTTTAGGTGCTTCTTTAGCTTTCGGAACAGGCTTCAATTTAACTTCCTCTTTAACTTCCTCATCTTTCGGGATCTTACCTTTACCCATAATCAACTTGCGCGGTTCTTCCGGTATTTCCTCCACCTTTTCTTTGGGTTGCCTGCGCCATGGTGTCTCAACCTTTTCTTCCTCTACTGGCTTAACTTTTTCTGGCGCTACATATTCCAATTTCTCAGGCTCATACGGGGTTTCTTCAGGCGCTTCAAACTCCTTTTCCTTTTTAGGTTTAACTCTGCGTTC
The DNA here is from genome assembly GCA_030264515.1 of Sepedophilus sp. GC000190. Lineage (NCBI taxonomy): Eukaryota > Metazoa > Arthropoda > Insecta > Coleoptera > Staphylinidae > Sepedophilus > Sepedophilus sp. GC000190. Next base: position 4,771 of record JARJED010321860.1, on the reverse strand, counting down.
CTTTTTAATTTCCTCAACTTCTTCAACTGGCGCCACTTTAGGTATCGGTTTCAACGACACACTTTCAATTTCTTCTTCCGATAACGGTTTCTGTACCACTCTAGCTGGTTTCAGTTTAATATCCGCAAATGATTCTTCCGGCGCCGCAGGTTTCAATTCCGGTTTCTTTCTCTTCTCGATTGGTTTCTGTACTTCTACCTCTTCTTTTGGAGCTTCAGGTTTTAAAATCTCTTGTGGCGTAGCAATTTCTTCTTCTTTTGGTACTTCCGCTGTTTGTGGTTTCTTACCACGCCTCCAAGGCTTTGGTTTCTCTTCATCAGTAACACTAACAATTTCCCTACTACTAGGCGCTTGCTCGTATTCTTCAGGTCGCTTCTTTAATTCCTCAATGGTTTCATATGTTACATCATAGATTTTTTCAGGTTGTGTCACTTTGCGTGGTTTCAATACAACTTCTTCGGGTTTCTCAGGCTCTGGTTTTTGTACGCGCTTTACAGGTTTCAATGTTATTTCTTCCGGTTTTAGCTCTTCAGGCTCGGGCTTATGCACTCGCCTGGGTTTCAATTTTATTTCTTCCGGTTTAGCTTCATCCACTTTAAGCACAACGGTATCTTCAACTTCCTCAACAGTTTCTTCGACAATATAAGTCTTATCTTCTTCTACAGGCCTTTTTGGCTTAATCAATTTTTCCTCTACCTCTTCCTCCACCTGCTTTTTAGGCTGAGGTTGCCTCCACGCTTTAGTTTCTTCTTGCACCATTTCCTCTTCCTCAACAGGCTTCTTAACGCGCTTCAAAGTAACTTCCTCTAAAGTTTCCTTCTCGATTTCAGTTTTAACTTTCTTCGCTGGTTTTAACTGTACTTGTTGCTTATTCCATGGAAGTTCTTCCACAACTTGCGGTTTACGCTCCTCTGGTAGCTTCTTAGGCCCGCGCTTCCAACCTCTAGTTTCTTCTTCTTGTACTTCTTCTTCTTTCGGTTCTTGTAACTTAGCCAAAGTTTCCTCTTCCTGTTTAATCTTCAATATAGTCGTATCCTCAACAGCACTAATCGGCGCTACTTTTGGTTCTTCAGGTTTAACTGGCTTTGGCCCTCTACGCCATCCTCGCGTTTCTAAATTTTCTTCAACCAAAGTTTCTTCCTGCTCCTTGATCTTCAATATATTGGAGTCTTCAACTGTAGAAATCGGCGCTGTTTTTGGTTCATCAGGCTTAATAGGTTTAGGACCTCTGCGCCATCCTCTAGTTTCAACACTTTCTTCCACTAGAGTCTTCTCCTGCTCTTGGATTTTCAAAATATTCGTGTCTTCAAGTGATTGTATTACTTGCTTGCTTTCTTCCGGTTTCTTTGGTCCGCGTTTCCAAGTTTTGGTTTCCTCTACAATGTCTTCTTGTTGTTCAGTTTCTTGCCTTTGTTCCTTCTTAATAACAGATTTGAGTTGTACATCTTCACGCACCTCTTCTTGCACGATTTGTGTTTTCTTGACAGGTTTCAAATCGACCTCCTCAAGCGATTCCTTCTCAATGGTTTTGGTTACTTTCTGCGCCCGTTTGAGCTCAATTGGTTGCTTGTTCCATGGTATTGGTTCCTCCGGTTGCGGTATCTGGCGTTTAGGCTTGGGTGCTGGTTTTATTTCTTCTACTTCAGCTGGCTTTTCTTCTTCTGGCTCTGGTTTCTTACCACGCCGCCATGCTTTTGCTTCTAGTGTATCTTCTTGCGTTGTAATCTCTTCAGTTTGTCTGGTTTTTAACAATGTTGTATCTTCAGTGCTTTGTAGCGTTGTTTTACTCGGTTGTTCTTCTTCTGGTTGTGGTTTCTTACCACGCCTCCAGGCTTTAGTTTGTGCATCCTCCTGCGTTGTAATCTCTTCTCTTTGTCTGGTTTTTAGTAAAGTTGTATCTTCAGTGCTTTGCAGTGTCGATTTGCTGCTAATAACTTCTTCTACTTGTTTAGTGCTGGTTTTTAACAGAGTAGTATCTTCAAGTTCTTGTTGTGTAATGGATGTGCGTTTAACTGGTTTTAATTGCACGTTTTCTAAAGATTCTTTCTCAATAGTTTTAGATTCACGCCTGGTTGGTTTCAGTTGTACTTCCTCTGGCTTTTCTTTAACAATATCTTTCCTTGTAATCGATGATTTGCGAAGTTTAATTTCTTGTTTGTTCCACGGTATTGGTTCTTCTTTTGGCGCAACTTCTTTGGACGGGCGCCTGGGTAATACTTGGCGTTTACGTATAGTTTCTTCCTCAGTGACTTCCTCAGTTTTCAAAATAGTTGTATCTTCCGTGGCTGTTTGTGGTTGACGCGGTTTTCTCCAACCGCGCATTTCATCTTCTTTTGGTGCTTCTTTAGGTTTTTGAGATTCAGGCTCTTCCTGTTGTGGTTTCTTACCTCTCCTCCAAGCCCTAGTTTCCGTTGTATCTTCCTTATCATCTCTTTGCAACAAACTGCTATCATCCTGGTGCCTTAAAGTTTGCTTGCTATACTCATCCTCATCGCGACTAACATCCAAATAGCTTTGATCCTCCAATTCTCTCCACTGCGATTTATCTATCTGCGTGCTCTTCATGAGCTCGGCTTGCTGCTTGGTTTGCCAATGCTTGAGGTCGACTTGCTCCAAGCTTTCCTTTTCGATTTCGCGCCGTTGCGTTTTCGAGTGTTTTAGTTGTACTTCTTCGACTTTTTCTTTGGTGACCTCCTTGCGCTCGCGGTGCGTTTTCTTGAGTTGCGTGGTTTGCTCTGTCCATGGTGTTGCTTTGCTTGGACCTTTCTGGCGCCATGGTAGGGATTCGTCTCCTCTTGGTAGTGCTTCGCCATCTTGGGGCTCGCCTTGTTTGCCGCCAGGGCCGCTTATTAGGGGTTCGTATGTGCCGTCGCTTCTTAAGATTTGCTGTTGTAAGGTCGTTTTGTCTAGTTGGCCTTTTTGGTCGGTGACTGTCGTGCGGTAGACTTTACCTGGACGCTCTGGAAGGAATATTTTTTGTTTGGACATATGTTGTAATTACTAATACTAAACAAAACCCAAAATATGTCTTCACGATAACAATATATATATTTATTAAAAGGTGGTGTGCTTTCTTTGCGCATGATCTCTGTTTATAAACTATATATATCTCTTTGCATAACTGCTTGTGGTGACGTGAAAATGTAAACAAAAAATTCAAGAGTTTTGAAGAATATTCAAGAATAACCATTTCAAAATTCTCAAAACTGCTTGACATTTTAATAAAAAAAAAAATGACCAATACTTTGGGGGATTATTGCAAGATTTTTGCAAAATTTTGATTTTTATTAGAAAATATTCAATTTTCTTGCAGGATTCTTGAACAATTTAAAAGATCGATGAACAATCTTTACGAAATCAACAATATTCTTCACAAGTTCTTAAAGATTCTTGAAAATAGATAAAAAAATCTTTAAAAATATGCGAAAACATCAGTGAACAGATAAAATTCTTGAAAGAATTAATGAAAATTCCTGCAGATTCTTGGAAATTCTGGAAAATGCTTTTGTGACATTATTATCCAGATTTTAAACAAAAAATTAACATGTACTGATTTTTTTGAGAATTCTTAAAACAATCAATATTATTTTTTAAGAATTCTAGAAAAGCAATAGTTTTTGAAGAATATCATAGAATCTCCATTCTCGTTTTTTTTTTAAATGTTTTTTAAACATCTTCGTAAAATGTTTTGAAGATTGATGAAGAATTTTTAAGAATTTCTTAATTTTTTTGAAAAATGATGAAAAATCTTTAAGAATTCATGAAAATTTCTCCAGCTTTTTGAAAACTCTTCAAAATGAACATAAAAATATCACAACATTAATAAAATTTTATATAAAAAAGATATGAATATTGATTAAACAAGTTGCAGAATTTATTAAAATTATTCAAAAATATTTGCAAATCGAATTTTTTTGAAGAACTTTAATGTTTCTCAAAAATTGTTTAAGGTTTTGTGAAGAATATTCGAAATGTTTGGAGATTTTTGTTATAAATTTGAAAGATGAGTGAAGTGTGAAGTTTCTTTAAGAAATCAAGAATATTTTTTTTGAGACTCTTAACTACCATGGAAGGACAACATTTTTATATTTTTTACTATTTTAGTTTTAAATTTCGTAAATTTCATTGGTCTCAGTTTCTTTAATAGTGATGAAAAAACTTTAAGAATTAAAGATTTTTTTAAAACTTGCAATTTCCTGAAAACTCTTCATATAAAGTAAACAATATTTATAAAATTTGGAAAGTTCTAAAAAAATAATTAGAAATTGATTAGTTATTGAAAATGGTTTTAATGTTTTCAAATCATGAAGATTCTTGAAAAAAATTCAAAATTTAATAAAAAAATATTCAAAGATTTTTAAGAATTCTTGAAACATTTTTCTCAGATCTTCAATCTGAAAAAGATAAACTTTAATTGGAAAATGAGACCTAAATTGAAGAATAAAAATAAAATATTTAAAAATTAAGTTTTACAAATTCGATATTTTTTTACTTAAAATGCATGTAATAGGTCTTTATAAATATTTAGAAAATAAAAATTTACATGTATCAAATTTTTTTCTTAAAACCACATATGTTAACTATATGCGACTAAATTTTTGTCAAAATATACTAATTATTTCGAATTTTCTGTTATAATGAGTAGTGAAGTGTTTGCATTAATATTTACAAAATAAAATCGAAAATCAAAAAGAAAAAAAATAGATTTAAAAATTTATTTTGAACGTATCATATTTTTTTCTTTAAACCACATATGTTAACTATATGCGAC
>JARJED010321468.1:0-10052 GCA_030264515.1 Sepedophilus sp. GC000190 | reverse complement strand
GAGTACCCACATATACCTATTCGGCAATCGCAATCTTGACATATTTAATTAAATTTTACATTTACGTTTTTCACTATATTAGAAAAGCTATTATTGAATTTTTGTTTATTATTATTGTATATTAATTTAAAATTTATAGACTTTTCGTCAAATTTGGTTAAATTTTCAATGATTTCATTAATTGTATTTGTATTGTAAAATGTTGAATTTTGTCATAATTTCATTGAATTTTGTTATAACTATAACGATTTCGTTTCATATTATTCGAATATCTTTAAAAATGGCGTAATGCTGACAAAAAGTTTATTAAAAAGATTATTAAATTTAGGCTAAATTTGATTATGTACTGAATAATTTAATTGAATATTTGCCTCATTTAATGAATTTTGATGAAAAAAACGTTGATTATTTAGTAAAATATCCTTGAATTTTAAGAAAATTTCTAATGTGTTGAAGAATGCATTAAATTTTACTGACAATTCTGTGAAGTTGAAAATGTCAATATATTCGTTCACAGTTTATTAAATTTTTGTTAAATTTAATGTAATTTTGCAATTTTAGACTACATATTTCCAAAAATTACGGTGAATTCATATAAATTACAAACATTTTACTAATTTAATATAAGGGGTACAATTTAGAAAAAAAGGTTGGGAACCGCTGTTCTATGCCATTACGCTGGCATCGCCTCTGAAGCAACCGCCACGTTACAAAAATAAAAAACCGTTTTTTTCACAATTAATTCATTTAATTTTTATATTCATCTCTGCTTTGATTATTTTAGAAAATATCACGAGAGTTGTAATAATCGATTGGAATGCCTTTTCATATTGTTGATACAAGTTTTATATTAAAGTTATTTATAATAAAATTGAATTTGTCCGTTAAACTAATGAGTCATCGCATTAGTAATTACAGGCGTACGATTTTTTTTCTCTATGATTTTGTATTAAGTGTTGATGGTTCTGAATAATTTTTAATAATTTTTAATAATTTTCAACAAATGTTTTATGATTTTAACAAACTTTTCACTCATTTTGTTATTTTGTTTTTATTACATATTTTCAAATAGTTTTAATAAGATATAGAAAATGTTTTATAATTTCCAAACACTTATCTGATTAAAATATGTAGGGTTGAGTTGCATTTGGAGTTACTTTAATAATTATAAGTATTTTTATTTAATCTTCAAAAATTGTTTAATTATTGCAGAATCGTTTTTCAGGAGCAATGCTCTCTCTTTGTCAGTGCGGAGTACAAACTTATCTGATTTTCTATCACTTTGTCTTAAACTTGTAAGATTTTGAATACTTTTTATGATTTTCGAGCATTTTCAATAATTTATCAAATGTATTTTATGATTTTAAAAACAAAACTAATTAATTTAAATATTTTTTTAACAAATTTTTAGAATTTAGGCTAAAAAAACTCGAGAAATTTAATAAAACTTCATTTAATTTGTAAACAACTTTAAAGATATGTTCAAGGAAATTAATAGATTCTAGAATATTATTCAATAATTTAACAAAATCGTGAGTTTATTAAAAGATTTTCATCGATATTTCAAAGTATGTATTTTCAATTACATATTTCAAAGAATTTCAGTGATTTTCATTGTTTTCTCAATGATTTTTAATTAGTTTTAGAAGTTTTTTTAATGAATTTTAATATTTTTTATGACATTTCATTGAATGTCAATGATTTTTATTTAATGATTTTTATTAAAATCCAATTTTTCTCTGATTTACTATTGGTTTTTATGGTTTTTGAGATTTCCATCGTAGACAAATTGTTTTATAGGACTTTGTCGTGGGGTAGTTTTGCTTTGAACGGCAGATATTATATGATATTCGAAAATCATCGCCCCCTCACTAATCAATAAATCAAAGGAAAATGTAAATAATGTTCAACCCACACGTTGAAGTTTCTCAGTTGCAGTAATTTATTACGAGAATTTCCGAACAATCTGCAAAATTTAAAAAGTTGTAATAAAAAAATTTCAAAAGTGCGGGTGCATATCATTTTTTCACTTCAGCAACTTTTTAATAGATAAATATTTAGTAATATTATAATTTTGCATAACATTTTTTTGTTAAGTGCCTGAGGTTAACCAATAATGAAAATTTGTACTTTATAGTGTTTGGAATATTTATACATATTTCATATTTTGCAGAGTAGTTTTGAAAAGATAAATGTGCATTAAATATGTCTTGACACAAAAGTTGCTCTTCTAGGTATTTTTTTTCTAAATATGTCTTCTTAATCCAATATTTTAAAAAGCCATGAATTCGCTACTGAGTGCCCTGGTTGAAATTATAATTATTTTTAAATAAAACGGTTTTGTTAATGCACCAATTATTAAAATGGAATACCACCAAGTTACATCAATCTTTCAATTATTCCAATTTAATGGTTCCTTTTTTAATTTTTTTTTTGGTGACTACCTAATAAATCTTTCAAGCATTTACATTTCTATATATTTAAACATTGGTATATTTACAATAACAGCAATAATACAATTCATTTTCCATTTTTATAATGATATGGTTTAGGACCAATTAAACTCAAAATCACGGGAAGAAGTACCACGCCATGAAACAAACCAAATAACACCTCCAATAAGAATATTCTAAAAAAAACTTGAAAATTGTACGCTTCAGAAAAGGCAAGCATAAGCACGGATATCAATGTAGAAAATCCACCATACAAAACAGCAGATCCAATATCGGCGGCTGTGGTAAGAGCCCGTTCATTCCTCGTTCCTTCTCTGATTGTTAAGAAGGTGTATCCTATATGAGTGGCATAATCTACACATAAACCAATGGCCATTTGCAAAGCTACGCAAGTCACCAGATCAATTGTGAGTCCCCAACGTTGCATAAAGCCGCACACATTCACCATCGACAGTATTACGCAAATAAAAACCCAAAAACAAATTTGCACGTTAGCTACTAACAGGAATGTACATATCATAACAGCCATAGTAGCAAAACCCATATTTCTTAGCACTTCTGCTGCAATTACCTCGTCAATAATCCAACTTCCAAAGATGCGAGACCAAGATGTTGAAAACTGATCACCAGTTGTAAAATTTACATTCTTAGCGATATTCACAATTTTACGCATTCCCGGAACATGCTGCTTTGGACCTGTAAACGTGGCGATTTTCATGTGAATTTTAGACATAACTATTTTAGGTGCAGGAAAACCACATTTTAAAGGAGTTATAAATTTGAAATTCGCCTGGAAACGGGCCCCTTTTATACTGAATAAAAATTTTGATAAGTAATAATGAAAATTTGTTTCAGGTAAAACTTCTTTGTATATATCATGATTGTAGTATGTTTTAATATAATTTTGAAAAGGGCCGACCCATGAATCAAATTTGCTTAAAACATCAGTACTGTTCTGCATTTTTATAGTCAATTTTCTTATGTTCGTGAATTCATGAGTGTAATTAACTGCTCCTATAAAGACGTCACCTTCATTAGCTTTGAGAGGGAAGTATTTTTCTTGGTTCTTAAAATATTGTCCCAAATACGTATTCAAAGGTATAAACCATCTAGGATCATAACGTTGTTCCAAAGCGAATAAACCATCCAGACTCACACCCAAAAATATACATGTAATACCTATTACGCACAGTTTTCCTGGAGTTGTAAGGATTATGTTAGAATAAACAAATTTGAAAATCTTATTGGAGGCTGCAATCTGACTAAATGAATTTTTCTTAATTTCCTCATTGTATATTTTGCAGCAAAACACTCCGCCTCGATTATTTTCAACTCGTTTTTGATCGAGCGTAAAGCAAGCTATATAAAATGTTGTTACGTTGATTAGGGTTAATAGGACACCAATTGCTGCATATAAGCAAAACGATTGTAGGCAAGGTAACACTGTAAAGGATCCTATTAGAAAAGCCAAAACATCAGTAACAGTTGTAACAGTGATAGATATTCCAGCACTCTTCATTACCAGACCAACTCTTTCTTCTAAAGGTTCGCCTTGCGCCTTCAAATTTATTTTGTCCCAACATGCCATTATAACAAACATGTCGTCAACACCTAGTCCCATCAATAAGAAAGGTAGGGCTGTATGGATAGGTCCGTAAAATAAGCCAAGAATGGAGCATATTCCGCAGGTTGATACGAACGCCATACCTATAGACAACAGACCAGTTATTCCTAGAGCTAATCTGACTTCTATCCAATTAAATTTAGACAAGACGAATTGAAGGAAAATCAGCATTATTATAATACCAGCCAAGAGAATATCTAAATCTTTAAATATGGTTATGCCACTTATATCTTGAAAACTTCTGGCTGCTGCATAATATAGTTCCATATGTTTACTTTGCTGTGATGCATTAGACATTATTTTCAGGTATTCCTTTTCCCATTCAAGGCATTCATTAGTGGCTAAATCGCCAGTTCCTGCCTCATTACCCATTCTTCTAAAGTCAGCATTGTTAAAATTAAAATATGTCATCCAATAAACGTTCAAAGATTTTGCAGATACTATATGGTTACTTTCATTTCTTTTAGTTTCTCCCAGTAGATCCTCATAATGTGTGTCATAGATAATATCGTGTGTATAGTTATTAATCTTATTAATTATATCTTGTTTAGTCAGGGCTGATATTGTTTCAAGATCACGATTCCAAAGATCCAATATATTCATTTCGTAGCAGTCTACTTTCAGAGAATCTATTAAAGAACAATACATTTTCGAAGGAAGGTGTACGCTAGGATCGAAAGGTGTTCCAGCTTCTTCTTTTTTTTTTATTAATTCAAAAATCGTATGGTCAATTTTCGGTACTTTGTAACAAACATCAGTCCACTTAATAAAATTTTCAGTTTGCGAGTTCCTTATATTATCAGTAATATTGTAAATTTTTAACAATATATCAGGTGTCAAGACATCATCAGCTACTACCTGCATAACTTCTTTTCGCGAAATAGTTTCAAAAGCAGAAAAAAGTCGGTTGAATTCTGTTTTAAAAGTCGATTCACTGGGTATCCACAGATATATTGGGTTCTTTTCTTGGTAGAAAGTCAACAGTCCTAAGCTACATAGGCTCATAGTCAACCAACTTATGATTATCACGATCCACGGTATCTTCGCCACTGTCTTGCCTAAGTTGTAGAACATATATTCCATGGAAAATACAACGTAGTAGGAGAATTTTTCGTACCATTTTAATTTTATGTCAACTTCTGTCATAATTCATAAATGTTACATAATTTGATATGAATTTAAAATGTATGTTGACATTTTATTGAATTTTAACCTATACTTCTACTTTGCTTCTACACACTGAAGTATGTAATATGGGAAAGCATATAAGTGAAAATGCTCTTTCATAGTTGCTTGAAAATTCCAGATGTACATAGCTATTACATATGAGCCTGGGTTTAACTGTTTCGTAAACGCTCTAGTTTACACGTTAATATCATAGCCGAATTTCACATTTTCTACATTCGTAACTACATTTTTCTTTAATTTTATTAAACTGATACCCAACCTCGCATATTTTCTAATAAAACTTTAGTAAAGGTAGTTTTTCAAAATTATCTTTAAAAAAATTATTCTCGAGATTTTTTTTTTTCGCTTAGTTTATATTGGCTCGGCTACGCTACGCCTCGCCTATAAACCTAAGCTCAACACAAAAAAGATGACGTTCTACTCCTAGTAACACAATATACTATTTCAGTTCCTCACGCCATGGTCTTTCATTTGAGACCCAAAATCGCGTATTTTCTGATAACTAAAATTGAAACTTTAGAAAATGTCAATCATTCATTTTTTCTGAAACATTTAATTTTCGAATTCCTCTCGTCATGGTCTTTCACTTAATTCCAAGATCATACATTTTGGATCATCTTAAATTAAAACTTCAGAAAAATTTCAATTATTCTATATATTTTTGAAAAATATCCTACTCGTACAGTAGAAACAAACTCTTCCATCTGATGCAATCATACATTATAGTTAGATCATTATAGTAAATTCTACAATACAATATTACTTTCATTTTGTTACAATGTTATTATTCATTTTCGTGCATTTCCTATGAGCATTATATGCTCATATCAGCCTCATGATCTCTCGCAGAGATAATTTTCTATCACATTTATTTTTTATACCGGACTTATTCAAATCAATTTATATTAAGCAGGGATTATTTTCAATTTATTTGCTTATCAGATTTTAGCACATATTTTTTCACGCTTTAAATTTATCGTCTTTATGGCCGGCGCTCCTTAGGACTTGAAATGCGTTCACATTTGAATTTCGCGTCTTTTTCACATTAATCCTGATTAAGGTAGTACATGCAGGTCCGGAAACGGTGGTGGTGGGGACTGACTCGCTTATTGTCCAAATTTTTAATTTCGATTTGCGCCACAAGGATCGCTGGGGGTCTATAAGACAATCTCCCTATTGGCTCCTCACTGGGTCATGCTTTTGTACACGAATCATACGTGATCGCACAAAATCAATGATCAGCACGCACGCTGAGGAGCCAATATGGAGATTGTCTTATGGGCCCCCAGCGATACTTGTGGCGTAAATCGAAATTAAAAATTTGGACACCAAAGGTGCTAGTCCCCACCACTGAAAATCGGCTTCGTTTCCAGGCCTGTATTTACGGCCGTGCTCTGTCCCATCTAATGGAAAGGAATTGGGACATGTTCTATTTTCATCCCATTTTCTTGTACAAGTTGTCACTTTCTGTACTACACCACCCAGTAAAATGCTATACCATTTTCTTATCCAAGAAAATGTGACAATATATAAGCCTTAAGACAGCCCAGTATATGGTTTTATGACTACATCATAATTGTATAAATATCCCAATAGTGCCTTTTAGTGGTTGATCTTAGTGCACAAACCATATTAGTTTATTTTACATCCAAACATATAATACGGTTGTTGGGAGATTAGAAAGAACAAAACGTATTATTTGTTGCCTCTGGATTTGAAGATTTGAAGATTGTATGATTTGGGGAATACACTGGAGAGCAAAGTATTCTTGAATTATGAGTTTCGGGGAATGAATGACATCTAAAAGCTATTGGTACAGGCTGTGTCGAGATGTACACAAAATTGATGGCTGCTGCTGGATTATCTGGTAAATCTGGAGTGTGCCTTTTTCGGTGGGATTAGGATAGCTAGTTCTGTCTAGCTTGTTTCTATTTAATTTGTTTAAATAAAACATTATTTATTATTATTATTTTCAGAATAATGTAGATTATTCTTAACGTTTGATGTTTAAAATCGTTTTATTATTTTTTTAATTACATGGCGATTGCGTGGTAAATACGGATAGGTGATTTACTAACATACACGAGGTACCTATATTTATTATGATAAGAAAATGTTTCATTTAAGGCACACATTCCTTCATAAGTGAACTAAAGCTGGTGCTGCACTTAAAACATCTCAAAATGCTAAAAAAATCCAATTAGCTGTTGACTTATATCTCCAGGCTTCAATACAGTAATAAGTCAATGTAAAACAGTTATTATTTTTTTTATAAAATATATACTAGATATTTTTATAAAAATACTTTCTATATCTGCAATGTACAATATAATAAAATTATTTTATTCTTATCTGATGGCACTTTGTAATAGTAAAATGTTGGAATAAATTTATAAATATACTTTGTAAGTCCCTTGGGGTATTTTCATAATCTTGTTTCATTCACTATGTGCATTAATAAGGTGGCGGAGGTTATCGTGTCGTGCCTGCATAAATGAATTTCGGTTTAACCAAGCGCGACGATTATAATTCATCCCTTAATTTATAATAATTTTGCGGGCCCCGAAAATCTAATTACGTCGGAGTTACACTGTCGGAGGTGACAATCGTTAATAGATATAAATGAGACCGGAGGTGTGTGAAAAATCCGATTAATTAAGGGCTGATCTCGGGTACAATTAATTATTTTAAAACTTGAATATTAGGTTGAGAAATAATTTGATTGTAGTAATAGAACAAATTGCTTAATAAAACTAAAATATGAATTTCTTGTTATTAATTCTTCATTTTTAGTTACATTGATTTGAAGATAAAACTATTGCAATATTTCTTAATTATTTGACATACATAGTTTGCTAACAATATATTATATCATTGCGATCATGTTAATGTGTTTGCAATTTAAATCAACGTTATAATAAAAAAATTAAATAAAATTAACTTTACGTATTTATATCGATACCCAAGAACACACTTATGTTAAGTGACGAAATGCCGATTTGGAGTAGTCATTTTTAATGTGCACTACTCTGCATTAAAATGACTGCACTTGTCTTATTTAGTAACTCTATAAATGACAGTTTGGCTTATACTATCACTTGACACAAATGCGCACTTGATAATATACATAATTAAAGTACATATTGTCACTTAACCCCATTAACCATTGCTTTCAAAAAAAGTCACTTAACATAGGTGTGTTCTTGGATATCGATATTCGCAATTGAATGTTCATATTATTTTAATTTTAATGTAAACACAATATTCGTTATCAGTTATCACAAACAGTAGTTCTCGTACCGACACGTGCCGTAACGCCGGATATCGCCAAAGATAAAAAATTTACGAAACAATCAATATTTGAAGTTGTTTTAATTTTGACCAATTTCAATAAAAATCATTTAAATGACATAAATGCAATGGATTTCAATAAATTTTAATTAATTAAAAAAAAAGATGAATTTTGATTAAATTGAATTAAATTTAGCGAAATTCAACTGAATTTATTGATCAATTCAATGAAATGTAAAGAAAATAAAACCTATTTTTAACAAATTTAATAAATAAATAGATCTACAATTAATTAGTCTCACAAAATTCGGTATTTTTTTGTTATAAATTTAAGTAATTTTCAATAAAATTCGATAAATGTCCAATAAATTCAATAGAATTTTACAGATTTTCGATATTCTATCAGTGAAATCAACGAAATATAAAGTAAAATCGATTTTCGATAAAATTCAATAAAAACATGGTTGAGCATTAAATTTTTATTTAAAATAGTAAAATTTGACCAAATCTCATTGAAACGTCATTAAATTTAATGATTAATAACTATTTCTTATTGAATTTTTTTAAATTTTGACAAAAATTTATTGAATTTTTAGAAACATATTTTCTTCTTTGATGAATTGAATTTAATATGAATGAAATTTTACTGATTTTTTCTCAAAGTGGTTAAAAATCGATTTATTTGAATTAATTTTACAAATAATAATAGAATTTATTTTGATTTTAATGTCAGTTTTGATAAAATCATCTTATATCCATTGACTGTTGAGAAAATTTCGTTAAAATAATCATTGAACCTATATTTATTTTTCATTGAATATTATTAAAAATCATAAGATTTTATTGTACCTTATTTTGTTTTTAAATGATCCAGTTTTCATTATATTTCGTATTTTCATAAAAAGTATAATTTACAATAAACGGAAAGGTCCACATTTAGGTATTTCGGGAAATTTTACTAACGTTTTCTAATTACCAAATTAATGAAATGATAATTATTGGGTCATTAAATGCTTCATATCGAATCTACAGCGTAGTTTACAAACAACTAAATCACGATTTTCTTTAGAAGAATTTATATTTCTGTATAATATTATCCATTTTTACATTATTACTTTCTTTTACAACGTAAAAAGAAAGTAGAGTAATCAAGAAAATTTTAAACTTCGACTTTTTCTGAAAAATTACCTGAACAGGTACCCAAATCTCTTCAGGTAAAGTATTTGATGAGCTGAATCAAAAGATTTTCAACGTGTTTCCCCCTCAAGTAAACCCTTCATGCAAATTTTAATTTAAAAAATTTCAGTAGTTTTTGAGAAAATGTACGACAAAAATTCCATTCATACGAACACACAAATGTTATTTTACAATTATCTTGGAGTAATTCAAAATAAGCAAGTTGTGCACTTAAGATACACACTAAAATAAAGTCTGGTTTGGCGATTTTTAAAGATTTTCTATTAAATTTCTCTGAATTTCAATTGTTTTTCTAACAT
>JARJED010320699.1:0-10264 GCA_030264515.1 Sepedophilus sp. GC000190 | reverse complement strand
TAAGACGGTAGGGTAAAGCCAATGTGGCATGTAGGAATTGTTGAGAACAGAACCTACAAAGTGGGGGGTCGTAGTCAGTACGCATGTGATTGATCACATAAATCCGACACGGAGAATCGTCTTTTAGAAGAATTACCCCTACCGACCCTTGAGGAAAAAAAAAAAAAAGACTGTTAATGGAATAAAGTAAATTTTAATAAAAACATTTTAACTGAAAACATATTACTACAGTTCCCGCAATGTAAGTTGAGTGTTCTGGAGAAGAACATACAACTATAACATTCACCCAGTGTTGCCAGACGTACCATAATTATGGAATCATACCATAATTTTGTTGGTCATTCAATAATAATTTGAATCGTACCATAATACATAATTGTACCATAATTTTCAACAACTCTGTAATATGCACTTATTGCACTGCATTCACCTCCCTATGGATTAAGTGAGAAGGTGGACCTAGTGTGTCCTTCTCCAGGATGTCCAACTTAAATTTTAGGAACTATACTTTCATTAACTTAATTATTAATCTTTTTTGTTCAATTTTGCTTTGAAATAATCGCAGAATAATTAAACTTTAATTCACAAATTGCTAATCACAATATATGCATAATAATAGAATTATTTTCAGAATAATGATCCGTAAATTACTATCGTCCTTAACGGACACAGTCATCAACACGCAAGTGAACGCAATCTACCCCAACCCGTTCACCTCATCGGAGTTGGCGCACCTGTCATGGCTGGCAGATACGGCGCCTTGCTTCTCGGTTAATTCGAAAAACATATCGATACTAACCGAACCGGTCCATTTCTACAATCTGCTCTTGCAAGAAGGCAAAACTGCAAAAGATCGGATCACCCTAGCTAGTTTGTATTTGGGGAATGGCGATTTGGAGAAGAAGCTGGTCGAGTCTATCATGCAAAACGAGAATTTCGATAAGTTAAGGATTAATGTGCTGCTGGATTATTCACGGGGGAGCCGATTGGAGTATAATTCCAGGTGTGTGTAGGTTGTACGATTATAATTTATTATTATTTTTTTATTAATTTCAATTAATTTGCAATCTTAAATGATAATACTTTTTTATTACCGAATATAATTGGGGAATTCAGTTTGCGCTAATTTTAATTTGCAGTGAAGTAAAACTGAAACAATTAATAATTTCATGACTGACGTTAATTAAACAAAATGCAAACAGTCTTATGATGTTAACACTGACATTTATAATTGGTACTCCCCAATGTTCTTCATGCTGTGTTCCGTGGAACCCTGGGGTTAAAAAAAATCAGTTCAAATGTCAAAAATGTGATTTTGTTGAAAAATATAATTTTGATTTACAGAAATGTCATTTCATCAACTGTCAAAAATGTTATTCCACCTCAAGATTACTAGAATATATATAACATACTGCTTTATACAGGTTGCCTCAGATCCTATCTTTGTGTGTTCGATTTTTATGTGGCAGATGTGATGTCATCTAGCCGATACCTGAAAGCGCATCCGTCATTACTGAGGCAACCTTATAAACCAAATTACTCTACCGACTTGATTCCACCTGTCAAAAATGTAATTTCAGTTGTCAAAAATGTTTTGATTGTCACAAATGTTATTTCAACTAAAAAAAAATCAGTTTGGATGTTAATGTGATTTTATTGAAAAATATCATTTCAAACTGTAGCAATGTCATTTCAACTGTTACAAATGTTGTTTCAATTGTCAAAAATGTAATTTCAACAATCTAAATGTGATTTAAATGTCAGACATTATTTCAACATGAAAAAAGTATTTTCAGATAATAAAAGTGTCATTTCAGCTGTCAAATATGCCATTTATGTTGTCAAAAATGACATTGCAAAATCAAAATTTATATTTAAACTATCAAAAATGTTGAAAATGTTATTTCAACTAAAAAACAATCAATTCAAATGTCAAAATTGCAATTTTATTGAAATATGTCATTTCAGCTGTCAAAATGCCAATTCGACTATTAATTTCTTAAAAATCAGAAATTATTTCAATATCAAATCTGTAATTTCCAACATTCAAATTTTAATTCAACAGTCAAAAATGTAATTTTAATTATACTAAATATCATTTCAGTTGTCGAACATGTCATTGTGAAAAAAAATATATTTTAACTGTCAAAAATGATTTTTTGTTTGTTTTAATTTTCAAAAATGTTTTTAATTTATGAAATTTATTTTGAATTTTAAATGTCAAAAATGCGGCTTTACTATAAATAGAACTATAGAAGTGTCATTTCAGCTCTCAAAAATGTCATTCCAGTTGTAAAAAAAATGTCAAAATATTAGTTTAACAAAACATCAGTTCAAATGTCAAAAATGTGATTTTCTTAAAAAAAAAATTTTTTAATTGTAAAAATGTCATTTCAACAGTCAAAAAAGTAATTTCAGCTGTCAAAAATGTCATTTCAGTGTAAAAAAATGTCAAAATATTTTTCTTTAACAAACATCAGTTCAAATGTCAAAAATGTGATTTTCTTAAAAAAAATGTAAAAGTATCATTTCAACAGTAAAAAAGTAATTTTAGCTGTCAAAAATGTCATTTCAGCTGTAAAAAATGACAAAAATATTATTTTAACATAAAATCAATTCAAATGTCAAAAATGTGAATTTCTTAAAAAAATTCAACAGTCAAAAATGTCATTTCACCAAAAAAAATATTAAACTGATATTTTCTTTTAGATGAAATTACATTTTTGACAGCTGAAATTACTTGTTTGACTGTTGAATGTCAAAAATGTGATTTCACCAAAAGAAATACCATTTAGAACTGTAGAAGCGTCATTTCAACTGTCAAAAATAGTGTTTCAGCTGTCAAAAATGTCATTTCTGTTGTAAAAATGTAATTTTCTTAAAAAATATAATTTTGAATTGTAAAAATGTCATTTCAACAGTCAAAAAAGTAATTTCAATTGTCAAAAATGTCATTTTATCTAAAAAATAATATTAAACTGATTTTTGTTTGTTGATGAAATGACATTTTTGACAGCTGAAATTACTTTTTTGGCTGTTGAATGTAAAAAATGTGATTTTTACAAAAAGAAATACCATTTAGAACTGTAGAATTCTCATTTCAGCTGTCAAAAATGTCATTTCATTTGTAAGAAATGTAGTTTTGTCAAAAATGTTATTTTAACAAAAAGTCAGTTCTAATGTCAAAAATGTAATTTCCTTAAAAAATATAATTTTGAATTGTAAAAATGTCATTTCAACAGTAAAAAAAACTTAATTTCAGCTGTCAAAAATGTCATTTCAGTTGTAAAAATGTAGTTTTGTCTAAAATGTTATTTTAACAAAAAGTCAGTCCTAATGTCAAAAATGTAATTTTCTTAAAAAATATAATTTTGAATTGTAAAAATGTTATTTCAACAGTCAAAAAAATAATTTCAGCTGTCAAAAATGTAATTTCATCTAAAAAAAAAAATATTAAACTGATATTTTTTTTAGATGAAATGACATTTTTGACAGCTGAAATTACTTTTTTGTGTGATTTTTACCAAAAGAATACCATTTGGAACTGTAGAAGTGTCATTTCAAATGTCAAAAATTAAAAAATCTGAAATTATTCCAGCATCAAATGCAGTAAATCAGTGTTTTAATTTAACAGTAAAAATGTAATTTAAATTGTCAAAAATGTCAATTTAAATGTAAAAATGTGATTTTATTGCAAAATATCATTTTAAACTATTAAAATTGTTAATTTAGCAACCAAAAATGTCATTTCAGTTGTGAAAAAATTTTAATTGTCAGAACTGTTATTACAACTAAAAATATCAGATCAATAGTAAAAAAATTATTTAATTTAAAAATATCATTTTCACCTGTAGAAATGCTCAAAATATTTTTTGTACTGTCAAAAATTGAAAAAAAATTCAACGATCCAAAATGTCATTTCAGCAGTCAAAAATATTATTTCAAATAAAAAGAATCACTTCAAATGCCAAAAACATGTGATTTTACTCAAAATTGTTATTGCAGCTGTCAAAATGTTATTTCAAGTGTCAAAATGTCATTGCAACATCAAAATTTATATTTCAGCTCTTAAAAATATTGTTTCAATTAAAAAATATATCAGTTCATATGTCAAAAATGTGATTTTTATGAACAATGTCATTTAGAACTTTAGAAAGCTATGTCAAAAATGTCATTTTAATGTTCAAAAATGTCATTTCAACTAAACAAATTGCCAATTTAAATGTAAAAAAATAGATTTAATTGAAAAATGACATTTTGAACTGTTAAAATTGTTGAGCAGCAACCAAAAATGTCATTTCAGTTGTCAAAAAAAAATTAATTGGCAAAACTGTTATTTCAACTAAAAATATCATTTCAATAGTCAAAAATTTATTTTATTGAAAAATATCATTTTCAACTGTAGAAATGTCATTCCAACTGCTCAAAATGTTTTTTGAGCTGTCAAAAATGGAAAAACTTTTCGACAATCCAAAATGTGATTTCAGTAGTGGAAAGGATTATTTCAGCTAAAATAAATATCAGTTCAAATGTCAAAAATGTGATTTTTCTGAAAAATGTAATTTTAGAACTGTAGAGAAATGCCATTTCAACTGTCTAAAATGTTATTTCAACTGTCAACAATGTCATTTCAAATGTCGAAAATGTCATTGAGTATAAAAAATTATATTTTGACTGTCAAAAATGTGATTTTAATTGTAAAAAATGTGATTTTATTGAAAAATCTAATTTAGAACTATAAATATATATAAAATTTCAACTGTCAGTTCAACAATCCAAAATGTCATTTCAGTAGTCAAAAAGATTTTTTCAACTAAAATAAATATCAGTGCAAATGTCAAAAATGTTATTTTTCTGAAAAATGTAATTTTAGAACTGTAGAGAAATGCCATTTCAACTGTCAAAAATGTTATTTCAACAGTCAACAATGTCATTTAAAATGTCGAAAATGTCATTGAGCATAAAAATTTATATTTTGACTGTCAAAAATGTCATTTTAATTGTAAAAAATGTCATTTTATTGAAAAATCTCATTTTGAACTATAAAAACAAAATTTCAACTGTCAGTTCAATTGGCAAAAAATGAGTTTTTACTCAAAAATGTTATTGCAGCTATCAAGAATGTCATTTCAAGTGTTAAAACACAACACTCTCAAAAATATTATTTCAATTAAAAAATATATCAGTTCAAATGTCAAAAATGTGATTTTTTTGAACATTGTCATTTAGAACTGTAGAAATGCTATTTCAACTGTTACATATGTGATATCAACAATGTCATTATTTCATGAGTAGAAAATGTGATTGCAGCATCAAAATTTATGTTTCGAATGTCAAAAATGTCATTTTAATTTTCAAAATGTGATTTTATTGCAAAATATCGTTTAGAACTATAAAAATGTAATATTGACTGTCAAAAATGTTGTTTCATTTGTCAAAAATCATATTTCAGTTGTTGGTTGTTTTAATTGTTAACAATATTATTTCAATTTAAAAAATCTCTTCAAATTTCAAAAATGCGATTTTATTGAAAAATATAATTTTGAAGTATAGAAATGTCACTTCAACTGTCAAAGATACATCAGTATCAATATCAAAATGTCATTTAAAAATCGAAAATTATTTCAACATCAAAAAAGTAATTTCAAATAATCTGTTCAAATGACAAAAATTTATTTTATTGAAAAATATCAATTTGAACTATGGAAATTTCATTTTAGCTGACAGTGCAAAATCAACATTTATATTTCAAATGTCAAAATGTCATTTTAATTGTCAAAAATGTAATTTCAACTGCAAAATGTCAATTTAAATGTCAAAAATGTAATTTTATTGAAAAATTTCAATTTGAACTATGGAAATTTCATTTCAGCTGGCAAAGATGTCATTTCTGTTGTCAACAATATTAGTGCAAAATCAACATTTATATTTCAACTGTCAAAAATGTCATTTTAATAGTCAAAAATGTAATTGCATTGAAAAATATAATTTCAGACTGTAGAAATGGCATTTCAACTGTCGAAAATATCATTTCAGCTGTTGAAAATGTCATTGCAACATCAGAATTTATATTTCAACTGTCAAAAATATTGTTGTAATTTTGAAAAATGTGTTTTTATTTGGTAAAAAATTTATTTCTACTAAAACAAAATCGATGTCAAGTCTCAAAAATGTGATTTATTGAAAAATATTGTTTTGAACTATAGAAATCTCATTTCAACAGTCAAAAATGCCAAGCCAACTATCAAAATGTCATGTTAACATCATCAAAAAATAATTTCAAATAGGAAACAAATGTATATTTGTTTCAATTGTAAAAACTTGAATTCAACAGTCAAAAATGTCATTTAAATGTCAAAAATTATAATTTCAGCTGTCAAAAATGTAATCTCAGTTGTCAAAAATATTGTTTTAATTGTCAAAAGTGCTATGGCTTCACCTTAATTAGTTCAAATATCTAAAATATGATTTTATTGAAATATATTTGAACTATAGAAATGTCTTTCAACTGCCAAAATTGTCATTTAAGTTGTCTTTAACATCATTGTCAAAAATGTATAAATGCTATTGCAATATCAACATTTTTATTTCAACTGTTAAAAATGCCATTTTAATAGTCTAATATCTGAATTTATTAAAAATACAATTACTGTAAAAAAGTCATTTCAACTGTGAAAAAATCGTTTCAGTTGAAAATGTCATGGCAACATCAACATTCATGTTTCATCTGTTAAAAATGTAGTTTTAATAACCAAATATGTAATTTTGTTAAAAATATTAATAAATATTATCTATTACTACAGAAATGTCATTTCAACTATCAAAAATGCTAATTCAACTATTAATATGTCGTTTAAAAATCAAATAGTAAGAAAAAATGTTAACGTTTGAATTCAACTGTCAAGAATGCCATTTTATTTATCAAAAATGTAATTTCAACTATCAAAAATGTAATTTTAATAGTCAAAAATGTGATTTTACTGAAAAAATTGTTTATAACTGTAGTGATGTTATTTCAACTGTCAGATATGTCATTTTAGCTGTCGAAAATGTCATTGTAAGACCAACATTTGTATTTCATATGTCAAAAATATTGTTTTAATTTTCAAAAATGTCCTTAATTGTCAAAAATGTGATTTTATTGAAAAATATCATTTTTAAGTGTAGTTCATTGAATACATATGAAACACCCTGTAAAATCAGAATTAAATTTTCTTTCAGAAAAATGCTCATGCCGTTACTAGAGCAAGCCAATCAGAACTGCAACATCTCGCTGTACCACACACCGATTTTGCGTGGATTAACGAAACGATTGGCCCCCAATCGATGGAACGAAGTTTTCGGCATACAGCACATGAAACTGTACATCTTTGACAACACACTGATCATCAGTGGTGCCAACCTGTCCAACGATTACTTTACAAATCGGCAGGATCGATATTTCGTCATTAAAGATAAGCAGCTGTGCGACTTTTACTGCGGGCTGGTCAGTCGAGTGCAAAAGTTTAGCCTGAGGATGGACAAGGACGACGAGGTGAAGATGAACGACGGCTGGAAGCAGTTGCCGTTTGAAGGCAGCAAACAGGAGTTTGTGCAGCAGGCCGGCGATCTGGTGGAGGGATACTTGAACGATGCCAAAGATGAACAGAATTTACATAAACGGGAAGGATATGGTATGTACTAGCCAGTTATTACCCGTTGAAATATCAACGGTTGGCTCATTTAAAAGACACTGACGTGCATTGACATAATGTGAAGTTGGTTGCATAAGCTAAATTTATGGAAGAATGTGAAGTTGGTTGCATAAGTTTTAATTTACGCTTAAATAATACTCGATTCTGAAGGATTTCCGGGATGAAAACATATTCCTTTGGGCTAAGGGCTACCTGTGTACCAAATTGCAGCTTTCTACAGACTGCAGGAACAGTTGGAACAAACAGTAGAAACAGATAGTGGAAACATAAAATGAACTGTAGGGAGAAACAGTAAAGAAAGTAGGGACATTTAGAATAGGCAGTGGAGACAGGAAGAATAGTGAGAACAGATAATAAAGGCAGTAGGGACAGACAGTCAGAACAACCAATAGACAGTAGAGATAAATAGTGGAGACAGTAGGATCATTTGGAGCAGACAATGAAGACAGTAGGAACAGACTGCAGGAACAGTTGGAACAACCAGTAGGAACAGACAGTGGAAACATAAAATGATTTTAGGGAGAAACAGTGAAGACAGTAGGGATATTTAGAATAGACAGTGGAGATAGTAGGAATATTGGAACAGACAATAAAGGCAGTAGGTACAGACAGTTAGAACAACCAATAGACAGTAGAGATAAATAGTGGGACAGTAGGATCATTTGGAGCAGACAATGAAGACAGTAGGAACAGACTGCACGAACAGTTTGAACAAACAGTAGGAACAGACAGTGGAAACATAAAATGAACTGTAGGGAGAAACAGTGAAGACAGTAGAGACATTTGAAATAGGCAGTGAAGACAGTAGGTATGACAGTGAGGACAATCAGTGAAGAGAATAGGTAGTGAAAATATAGATTTGAAACATTGAAAACAGTAAAGACATACAGTGGAGAAAACAGCGAATGGAGACACATTAGGAGGAGACAGAGAAGAAGTAGGACTGACAGTAGTGGACACACTAGCAATAGACAGTAAGAACAGCAGATCATAAGCATAACATTTGATCAATAACATTGTCTGTATTTTTTAATTTATTATATAATATTTTATTTGTAGATACATGGATATTCCCTTTAGTCCAAATGGGTCAATTGGGCATTGAACAAGATGCATACACAACTGATCGAATATTTGCTGAAGCACCGCACGGGACAAAACTGAATATTGCAACAGCATACTTTAACTTGACGCCGAATTACATGAGCACTTTAATTAATCAATCTAGGGCTGACTGTAATGTGCTGATGGCTCATCCAGAGGTGCTTAACGTTCAATGCAAGTAAAAGGTGTAGTGCAAAATTGTTTATTTTTTAAGGCAAATGGTTTTCTGGGTGCGAAAGGAATGGCAGGCGGAATACCAGACGGATACACACTTTTAGCGCGTAGATTTAAGTCAAAATTGGAATCGCAGAGGCAGGAGTACAGGATCAAGTTGTTGGAGTATTTGAGGAAAGGATGGACCTACCACGGAAAAGGACTGTGGTATATATTAAATTATTTTATAATTAATTGAATGATTTAAAAAATATTTATAAAAATAATGTTTTACAGTAGGCAACTTTGAGTGCATCAATATAAGTTGCATACCACATTTTTTTCACTAGGTCTTATTTTTGGGGTAAGGCTTATATATTAGCCCATAGCTAACCTTGTCCACCATGATATTCTCAGCATATGTCTGTAACTCCACATCTTAAAAGCTTCAAACTTTTTCCTGTTCTGCCTGTGACACTTTCTAGCAGTTTAAAAGTTTCTTATAAAGTTATATATATTTATTTTTATTATAGGTACTACGCACCGGGCAGCACACTACCCTGTCTCACGCTGATAGGCTCTCCAAACTTCGGAGATAGATCTGTGCTGAAAGATCTAGAAACACAAGTGGCCATTGTCACCGAAAACCCTGACCTCCAGCAGTCACTACACGACGAGTGCAATAACTTATACAAGCTGGGACAGCCGGCGGACTTCAACCGCGAAATTCCCGTCTGGGTCTACGCCATGGTCTTTCTGTTCCGTGACTTTTTCTGAAAACTGTGATCCATTTTTAATTCTGTACCTGGGGATTAACCTTATGTAATAAGTACAAAGTATTTATTTTTTATTTCCGTTGATTGTATATTTTTTTTTTGTTGTTTATTATAAATGTTTATTAATTGGTTAAAAAAAAAAGAAACGATCGATAGTATTAAGGTATGAATATTTTTTTTCGGCTACGGCTTTGAAAACGAAAATATACAATTAGTTGTAAGGAATAATTGGTAATAATTATTCTGTAACCTTTCCTTTGTGATAAAAAGATAGTCGAATAACAAAAATTTCTAACTGCCAAACTGAATTTCAAAAATTCGTAAAAAATATTTTGAAATTAAATTTTGCAATTTTGATTATTTTAACATAGAAAAGCATGCATTGGGCACATTATATTGAATTTTAGTAAAGAAATTTTAATTTGTTTAGATTTTATAGCTAAAATAATTGACTCATGATTTTATGTGAAAATTATCAAATTTCTCTAAATTTCAAAAATTGGTAAAAAATATTTTGGAATTAAATTTTGCAATTTT
>JARJED010320465.1:0-11505 GCA_030264515.1 Sepedophilus sp. GC000190 | reverse complement strand
GAAATATGCAAAATGATGTTGGTGTCAAATGAATCGTTTTTCTTTGAAACGTGTAAATACAAAAATGCTCTTGTGGGCTATGAATAGTAAAGAAGATGCATTTTCATAAAAGTCCGGGCTCTAGTCATAACTATTACGTTGTTGCCGCTACTAGTACTAGTATACTGTCTTGCTCTGATGATTTTGCTTGTCGCAATTTCAAGTTGCAACGACAAAATGTAAAAACGATCTCAACTGCTTTCACGTTTGCCGAAGTAACTAATCAAATAGCATTACACGCGAGACTCGCTATATTTGATTTTATTTTGCAACCTAACCTTACATCATAACCATAAAATTTTATTTTGTTCTGACAGAATGTCAGTGCAACTATATATGTGTAGCAGAGCTGCACGCCTTCGCCGCACCACGCCACAACACTTTTTCACCTTACAAACGTTCTGTCTCGCGCACATTTAACTTTAGGGCGTCCCGTAAGCCACGCCCAGTACTTGATATCAACAATGCGAGGTTACTTAGTAACCTACGAAAAACAGGAAACAACGCCACCGGAGCAACACCGCCCGTCCGTTTCCCTTGACCAGTGCTGTCTAATCTACGAATTCAAATTTGAATCCGCGTTCGTTATTCAACCAATAAAGTACTATTCAATCGTGCTTCGGCAATTTTTAGTAGTCCCGCATAGACAGGACGAAATCTTTCCTATAAATTTAGGAAAGAGAGGTACGTCGTCTTCAGCCGCAAACATAGGAATCTACTTGAGCCGCAGGACCTAACAACCGCCCTACGATGACTGGAGTACGTACAGCTGGTGCCCCTAATGTCCATAAACGGGGTCACCACTTGTAGTAGCGCGGATAAGGATATCCGCGCCACTATCGAACTCAGAATAAAACGTACACATAAAGTAACTATTTTATTTATTATAACGATGTACGCGCACATGCGTTGACGTTAGGAATGTTTTTATTTTCTGACATGTTTTTTGTTTCCACGGGAACGTGGTCCCGTGGGGAAGCATGTGGTGGTGACTGTACTGGTACCTGTCACCGCCACATATGTACCTCTAAAAAAGTATTATATCGGCTATGGTGGCACCGACTGGCGGTTGTGAGCGTCGTAATATGGAAATACGCTGATTTTAAGATGAATATTATGTAATGATATATCTCCAAGGGTTGTTAACACAAATAAACTGATTGATTGATGGAAATAAATCAGTTTCATCATGTTTCGTATTAAATTGAGTTAAAATTCAACCATTTTGTTTATTAAGTGATAGTATTATTTATCAATTATTTGAAGGTCTATAAATTTAGTTTTTACAAAATTTAACAATGAATTATATTGTATCAAAACTGGACGGATATTCAATGAAAAATTTCAAAATGAATAAATGTTTCAATAAAACGATAAATTCAATAGTTTCTAGGAATTTAATCAAAATTCAATGATTTTTTTAAAGAGTTTTAACAAAAAATTGTCGAAAATTTTAAGGTTTTTAAGAAATACTTACGAATTTAATAATAATCTGTGGTTTCAAATAGGTTCGCAATACTGAGGTATGGGATCCCACAGACTTCTATAGTTTAAGAATCGCTTTTCTACAATACCAAAGTTTCGGTGGTATAAATCAAAATGTTATCACTTCTTTATATTGATTTTCCAATTGATTGAACATTTATTTAAAAAATATGCTTACTTTGCACTATAAAATTTATTCTCTAAGCTCCATACATACATGGAGCTTAGAGAATAATTTTTTAGCTGTAGTTTTCATTCACCTATATTTTGTAATCAATGATTTGATATCCTTCCTTACATGACGATTCATGTCATATTTACTTATAGATTTAGTTGAGTATAATATGGGAAAATACTGTAAACACAGTCAGTCAGCACATAAAAAATGTTGATAAGTTGATAAGGAAAGGTGGATTTCCGTGGATTTGTAGACAATATTTGCCGAATTAATTATATGAACACAATTAGTCAGTATTATATTTAATCTGGGGAGTGATTTTTCCGCGCAATTGTTTGACTTTCGTATTTATTTACGGTCGCGTTTCGCCGAAAGCCTCGTTTTTAAGCGCTTCGCGATAACGATAAGGCCGTCGACGTCGTTCTGTTTGTATTTATTGTGGGCGACGCCGGGCGTCGTTGGTCACACCTGAAAAATTGAAATAATACAACATACAACCGAAGAAGTGGCCGCGGAGGAACATACACCGAACAGGTAGAGTGCGCTGACCGAACATACAACGTTGAGTCCGCGTTCGCGAACGGATAAAGCACTTCAGTCAGTTACGAACCGACTGTCGCGGCGCGCACATGGAAGATATCCTTACATACAACCAACCGCGTGTACTGCACAACCGAGTCCTGCGGGAATGCTGCAGGAGTAGTGCTGAAAGAGTGTCATAGTTTTAACCGAATATTATGTATCCAGTACGATAAAATAGTGCTTAATCAACCCCCATGAAACTTGGAATTATTATTTAAAGAATATTTATATGAATGAATAGGTTCGTTTAATGTGTACAAAATAATGTAATATACACTATGCTTTAACGTAATAATTGTACATAAATGGTTAGAAACTAATTGTATTAAAACGATGAAAAACAATTCCAATTGGAGCATATTAATATAATGTTTAGTGTAAATGTAAAAAACTTTTATGTATATAACTCAATATTCACACTAACACGCTTTTATTTGTTGTGTTTATAATTTGTAACACAAAATTTGAAAACTCGCGCGCGTTATTTTAATTTATAAATGTATTTATTGTTTTATGTATTTACTTCTATAGTGCCTGTATATATATTATATTGATCGTACAGAGGCTTTAATTTCAATCAATACTCTAAATGTATATAGATAGAGACCAGTGAGTCGCTCATATTCCGTTATGTATTACAAACACATACCGATATATATTGCACTTGAATTAATCACAAATACAGTTGCTGCTACATGCATTAATTAAATCATCCATCAGGAGTTTTACAAGGCTCACGAGCAGTAATAACCCTCTCTCGCTGTTACAAATTGCAATTTCCACACTAAATTGAAACGGCTTGTTTTCACGTATGCGAGCAAAAAAGATGGCCGAGATTCAATTTTCACAACTTCAAATGACAAGACCGGAGTTTTCGCATTCATTAGTGAACTATTCGTACATGTTTGAGTACAATTTTCCAAGATTGCGTCGTATTCCAAATTATTCGCGTTTCACTAAACGCTTCATTTTTATTTTTCACTTGTTATTCTAGTCATCCCCGTTTTAACATGACAAAAATTGAATTACACCGAAAAATACACAACTTTTAACCCTCCCACAAACAAGAGAAAACAAAATGTATAAAACAGCTTT
This sequence comes from Sepedophilus sp. GC000190, assembly GCA_030264515.1. Lineage (NCBI taxonomy): Eukaryota > Metazoa > Arthropoda > Insecta > Coleoptera > Staphylinidae > Sepedophilus > Sepedophilus sp. GC000190. The sequence goes on along the minus strand of JARJED010320465.1, from coordinate 8,126 downwards.
TGTCGGAGCCAGGAAAACTTTGTGATTGTTTCTTTAATGTAAGCGAAGTTTTTTTTTTAAGTTCATGGTTTGTTGCGATTTTATGTGAAACTAATTTTAATTTCATTCATCGTTTTGCTTGCTCGCGGTTATGATTTCGATTGTATGTATAAAAAATAACAATAATCAATTTATAACGTGTTCCAATAGTCATTATTTAACCCGTCAACTTGTTGGCTGTTATATACAATTTACTGTAATTGTATCACATTTATAACCGAAATTTTCACACTAGAATGAGTATTACAAATGCACGCAAATTATACTTAGTATAGCAATTACCTTCACTACTAATATATGTAAAATAATAATTTCGCTTATATTTATGTTTCTTAGTAACAGAAACAACATTAAGGATAATTCCTGGCGAATTCGCCTCAGTTTTGAGCATGTAATCAAACCATCCAGAAGTTTACACGTTAAAAATCGATTACAATACAATATAAATAAAGCAAAACATTATTGCTAATAATATGTGACGAATAGTGGGTTTTCTGATAATATTTATGATCCAACATGCGACCCATACATTATATTCAAATCCTACATAGTATTTTAACGACATTGTTTCTGTTTAAACAATAATAATTATTGTTGAAATACAAATTATCCGTGCGAATAAACACAGCGCTTAATGACATAATCAAAATACAATAAGTAATCTTCATTTTTTAAACATTAAAAATTGGTCTTAATAAAAACATATAATGGAATGAATTCGACACGCTTGCTTCATTAATTTAGTAGCGTTCCAATGGAAAATCAAAGGTCGTTTTAATATTGCGCCAATTGGAGTTTCTAAGACTCAATTAAATTTATCAATCGAATGTGCCGGTCGATAATAATCGAGGCGAAGGCACGCACCCTTTTGATTGTACAATTATTACGTTAATTAGTGTGTTCTATATAACCAACGCGTGGCGCAGTGCATTTTATACTTTTCTTAAAACACTCGTAAAAAAGATTTCCTTTACACAAAAGAAATTACCCCATAAAAATCGTTATCTTGGTTTGGAACGTTTGAAAAATGTGAGCTGCACTTGAAATTATTCTTTAATTGGCTTTCGTGGAACATCCAAAAAGTAAACGAGTCCTTGTATTGTCAGGATTTCGAATGATTTTTACTGCATTGTTAATACTATGTGTTCCTGGAAGTAATGGAAGCAATTTTATTTTGAAGTCAGCTTTGATGTTTATTCGATTGACGAATGATGACCTAAGTATTATATTTTTATTCTTGTTGTTACTACTGTATCTTGTAGAAATATGTGTAAATGAAACGATATATTCACTTCAGATGCATAATAATAAATAAAAATAAGGATAAGTTTAATAATTTTAGAAAACAAAAATTATTTGCTTTGTTAGAAAATGAATTGATTTTAATTAATATGACAATATTTTCTATCTATACTCTATTCACACGCTAGAGTAATAATTGTATCTACATACTTACATATTCGACGTTGACATAAACAATATTTCTTTATTTAAAGTAACAACTGTTGGCATGGCAAAATTTCAATTACAGTCATAAAAATGACATCTGCACATTTTGAATAACAAATAAGCTAATATTTCTATATAAAATAGTTATTTATATAATAAGTACATAATTTAGTACTTTATGGACGAGATAATTTATGGACGAGCGAGCTTGCGAGCGAGGCTAATAAAAAGGCGAGTCCATAGAATTCGATTATGTACAACTTGCACACCTACCTTTATGTTCGATTTTTGTATTGAACATTTTATATAATATGTATAATCAATTTAAATTATTTTGTGGTTCGATTTCTTAACCATTTGATCGAAACTTAAGAAAAATCAATGCCATTTTACAAATAAATAATAGATTAAAAAAGTAAAAAAAGATTTCAAATTTTTTCAGAAAATTATTGTAAAATTGAAGAAACCATTCTTTTGCGTTTTCACAATTTTTATATTTCACAATTATTTCATAAAAATTGTACTACTTTCTTAAATTTATTAAAATTTCACATCACAATCGATAAAACTTCACAAAAATAAACTTGATTCCTTAAAAAATATAAATGAAATTTTATAAAAATTCAATAAATTATTTAAAATCCTAATTAAGTTTCACAAAAACTAAAAGATTTCGCAATTAATCCAATAAAAATATAATAAATCGCAGCATTTTTTTTAAATTTTACAAGGATATTTTGACCGAAATTGTATCAAAATGCATAAAAATTTAATGAAAATTCATCAAAATTCAATAATATTTCATTCATATTTGTTGTTTTTTTTTGTAAAATTTACAATAATCTGCAGCAATTTAATGAAAGTTCAATAATCTCTAAGCAAAGTAAATACGACATTAGAATTATTCTCAAAATTACTGAAATGATTTATTTATTCAATGGAATTTCACAAAAATAGATTTCAAAATAAAAACGTATTTGAAAATCGGTCCGAATTCTCTAAAAATAGTAAATATATTAATGAAATTACGAAAAAAACTGAATTAAAAATATATATTGTATATTTTTTTTAATTAATACAAATTCATATAAATTTGATTTTTGTTTTTCAAAATATAACGTCGTGCAGAAAAAATCGTGAATGAAATTTTACAGAAAATCAAATAATTTTCGAAAAAGCTTTTTTGGGGTTTCATTAAAAACTGATGAAATTTAAAAATGAGCAAATTATAAAAAAAAGTAGGCGAAATTAATTAGAATCCTAAAAACAAAGAAATTAAAAAACAATTCGTTATTAAAAAAAAAAAGTTTTAACTTTAATTTAAATTCACAATACATATTTGAAAAATAAAACGAAACTTTATTTTATTGAAATTTTGAAAAAATAATTTGATAATTAAATATTACAAAAAAATAATCAAATTTGAAACGTACACAAAATTCACATACTGTTTAAAAAAATCATAAATTTTCTAAATTTTTTGTCAACATTTGTAATAAATTTTATGGAAATTGATGAAGAATTCAATGAAATTTCACAAAAAAAAATGTCCGGCTTATTGAAAAAGTGATTCATATTTCATAATTAATTAGTGATTCATAAAAAAGTAATGATTGATTATAAAAAAGAATACAATGAATAGTTCAATGAGAATTCAATGGAATTTTACCAATAATCAATGATTTCTCATCGACATAATAATAGAATTTTTAATAATTTTAAATTAAATTTTTCAAACATACAATTATTTTCAGAAAATCTCGACGATTTCTTGAAAATTTCAATTAAATTTCACAATAAAATTTATAAACAAATATCAAAAAGAGGGGATAGGAATGGCTGATCAATCAACAACAATTCTAAGTAACAATTCAATGATGAAATTTAATTTTATAATCCAATAACCTGCACACAGTGCGGCATACAGTTCAAAAGTCGTCTGGACAACTCGCCATTTTTGAGATAGCAACACGAGGTGCTTGCTGCAACATGTTGGAAAATATTGTAGTTTAATGTCCAAGTCCGATTTTTTGTGTTTACAAATTTTCCTTAACAAACGTTTGAAATCCTGATGACGGATTCGGTTTGTTCATAAAATTTCCGATAAAAACTGTAATTTTTAGAATTATTTTCAACATAGAGAAATAAAGGTAATAAAGTGTATTTGAATAGTAGAACGCTCCTCTCCTGATATATAGGTAAATCTCGAACTAATAATCAAAAATTAAAAAGAAAATCGTACTTAGGCGTTAAACTACAATATTTGTTCAACATTTTGCACCAATTCTCGTCTTGCTATCTAAAAAATTACCAGTTGGCCAGATTTTTGAACTTTATGCCGCACTGTGCGGCGTGGCACTTTGCCAGGACAGTAGTTATTTACCAAGATTAATTAATTTTCGCAAAAACAATGTTTTTTTTAAATTATTTTATTTATTTATTTTTCATTGAATAAGAAAATGTATTTAAATTTCACAGATGCTCTTATTATGACTCTTGATTGAAAATGAGAAAAATCCACAATATAAGATCGTAATACTTTTAAATGCAACAAAAGTACAAGGTGCGGTGGAGAATTAAATTAATTATAATTTTATAAAACTCGGCGATTTAGTAAATAAAAAATAAAATTATTTTATATAAAAAATTTTTTTTTTGAAAGGAATCGATTTATTTTTTTGTACAGAACACGATTTAAAAAAATCATGATTTATACACCCTGGTTAATAAAAAAAATATTAGAGATGTAGATATCTAAAAATGTAAATATCTTCTATAATTTTAAATAGCTCGTATGATTTATGTTTTGTAAAATAAATGGTTTTGTCATTTGAGGAATCCAGATCAATAGTGGTGTAGGTCTTTTGTTTAAATGTTGCTTTGATTAATTTGAACTTTATTTCTAGATTCGAAAAGCTTTTACCTTAAAAAATAATTAATGTGTATTTTTCTTATATTACAATTCCCGCACAATGCAAGATAAATTCAAAAAATTATTTGTTATTTTGTATGTGTCCTAAAATACTACGCTATAAAAAATCATAAATTTGTATGTTTATAAATTTAAATTTGTTGCTACAAAATGTCGAAAGTACAGCTTTCAATAATAAGTTTCTTATAATAAATTTATGTGCAATGATGATCATAAACTCGCGCAAAAAAGGTTTGTAGAGTAAATAACTATTGTGTGTTACACCACACATGAACGCAATTGTATTGTTCTTCTCTGAATATTTGTTGATTAGAACTTCAGTATATATCACAGAACTTTCAGGCGAATACTTCGTCATAACCTTGTGAATGCTACAACCCTTAAGGAAAACGTTAGGGAAGGGAAATTTCATCGTTAATCCGATTATATTCCAATCGATGAAATCAAAAATTTAATCATCGTGTAAACGAAATGGGCTGCCCCCGGTCTTGTTTCGTAGATTACACGCTTTGGGGGACGAAGCGGGCGTTTCATAATTGGCGGAAATGAACCTCTCCTTCGATTTTTTTTCTTGTGCAATTTAATTATTCCTCAAACATCACGAAAAACCCGAGAAGAAAACATACAGCCAGACAAGTGTAAATTAAACGCAACAAAACACATTTTCCCGACTCAAGTTCACAATGGCACGTGTCGTCATTATGTTGCTGACAGGGAAAATTAAACAACGTCTCTTGGTCGGTCGTTTTATAATTTGCTACAAACTAAATTAGTTGCTGCGGCTAAAACTGTCACACACTTTACATCAATTAACGACAGGTTTCGTTCCCCTATTAACATACACGAGTTTCTTGGCGCTCATATTCGTCCTTAAAATAAATTTTATTTAAAAAAAAATCGAGGAAAAATATATATTGTTGGGAGAAAATGTATATACAGACAATAAATCCGTATTTATTTGACCGCAAGTTGTAATTTCGGCAATTTTTCGTGGCGGGATTCATTTTGCATCCCCTCGAGGAAACGCGGAATTTAAAGAGGTCCTGGTATTGTTATTCTCTCCTGCAGCCGCCTGCGGGATTTATATGAAAAAGTTTCGCATTTATATTTAGGGTTTTGTTTTTATTGGATAACATGTATCTTTTAAAATCCTAGGCTTTCATAATTCATCACGTTGTTGAAGCAGCCGTCGAAATTGTCTTCGTAGTGTTTTATTTAGTCAAGGAGGAAGACATATTTCTCCCCCGCTTTAAATTTAAACGAAAATGGTGCTCTCCGTTTTGTACTGAAACCTCTCCTTTCCTATCTACAGTCTACATTATTTATAAACGGTCGATTCAATTATTTAAATGGGATTTTGGTTTTTGTGAACCAATTGTTGCTACCATCTTCGTTTCGTCCTTTTTAATTTATAATGATTGGCTTCTGAGCTCTCCTTCATATGTAAAAAGCGACAGATTTTATATCCAATGTAATTGATTTTGTATTTTTTTTTTAATTATACAGTTTAATTAAAGCCAACACAAAAAAACATTAGCAAATATACATAGGATTATTCGGATATTGCGTTAATTCCATTAAAACCTAATGCATTAGGTAAATTACTGTCGAAAATTCATTAAGCCCGGCATTGATTTGTATTTTATTTGAGGATACATTTTAATTAAATAAATTCGACCATCCGAATTGTATTTTCAGCGCATTTATTATGTTATGATCATACATTTTCATAACAATTTTACAATTATTTTACATATAGAGTTAAAATTGCAATGGGAAATATGAGTGGATTTTTTAAAAATAAAATTGCCATAGTAGAGAGAAATCTAAAAAGCTTCGATATATTTTTTCGTGGAAAGCTATGAAAACTATACTACTCTCAATTAGTTTGCGTTTCGTAATTGCAATTACGTTTTGCATATTAATTTTCGTTCAATTCGTATGTAACGAAAAATGTTTTTTTAAATTAATTTAACGGATAATTGGAGATTTTTTGTTACTAATTGTAGGTAACCTCATGATACGCATTAAATTTATATATAGTATATTCAAAACTAAAGGGAACACATTGAATATATTGAGTTTAGAAATGTCTTCATTATGACATACTTCAATTGTGATACATTTATCTTACTTTTGAATGAACTATCAGAATTCGTCATGAGGACTATACCTTATAAATTTTTTTTTTCGGAAACTGACATTAAATGGTTATGTACTTTCCTATAGTAATGCAATGTATTTTCATCAAATAAAAACGTTGCAAAATTATAATTTTTCATTTTTGTTTGAAGGTTGCTATGTGGTTGCTATCATAATTAGTTGGTCAGAACATTCCAGATTTAACATCGAGATCATTGATGTCCGTTAATTTTTCTGGTTTTTCTGTGAGTTTTCATTAATTGAAGCTACAGTTTTCGAAAAAATATTGTTTGATACACGATTGCGAAATACTTTTGCATTTTCGAATGGTTGTTTTGCTCACTGTCGCTCGCAAAAAATCCTCCATTCTTAAATGCAATAGTATCATTTCGCAATCTAGAATAAAAAATAACTATCTATAATAAAAAACTAAATATCGTATAATTTGCTGCAGGTAATATAATTTTTTTATATATTAATCGTTTTAATTTCCCGAAAAGTTATATTCATTATTTTTTGGTGAAAATTGATGAAATTCGATGAATCTACACAATAAATCAATAATATAACCTGTTGCATGTAAGTTTCGGTATTTTATTTTAAATACTATATTTTTACAGTTTATAAAACAATTTAATTTTACAAAATTATGAAGCTGGTGGTAGTGCTATTTTCGTTGAATGCAATTTCATTCGCATTAAAGGATTTGTAAAAGCTTATGATGGAAACCTGTGCAAATTGAATCCAATTAATTTTCGAGTAAATCGATTAGATATTTACGTATATACACTTTATGATGTATTCATTGTGAAGCATTGAAAAAAACTATGCATTTTATATTTTGTTCTTTTGGTATCATATACGCAGCCAGCAATAAAACGAATTTTAAAGGGAAGTTTTTACCTCACGCAGTTCTATTTAAAATTTTCAAACAAAAATACTGTAGTGGTTTTGATTGCATACTTTTCAATTAGTGCACGTAGCAGTGGTAATATGTAGTCTTTTGTTATTTTGTTACTTTTAACATGTAGAGTAAATTGGTTTTATTTTTTTTAACCAACATTTTTGTATTAACGATTTTGTTAAAGTGTGCAGTTTTGTACAGAAAATAGTTTGCAGTTGGAATTTACTTTCATATGCTATTATAAATTTTATAAATAAATGAATCGTATTTTTTAATATTATTTTTCTCCGATTGAAAGAAATATAGTATTTTGCTGATCGATATCAGTCAGCAAAGTGTCACATTTACTGCCTAGGCAGGAAAGTGTTCACTTTCCTGCCTAGGCAGCCAAAATAAAATGTAGAAACTGGCTACGCCGAACACGTGCATTGCATCATTTGTGTTTAAACCTCATCTGACACGAGAAATTCTGGAATTTTCAACGACGAAACCGAACGCGTGCACGTCCAAACGATGCACAAGGGTCGTCGCCATCGTTTGCGCCCTCGCGCGCAACTCGGTAACTCGTATTTTCCTCAGAATTTCAACCAGAAGTTTGACAGACGGCAACTGACAATTGCGACATTGCCACAATCTCGCACCCCCTTGACTCTTTGTAAT
>JARJED010320032.1:0-10469 GCA_030264515.1 Sepedophilus sp. GC000190 | reverse complement strand
AGTATAAATCCCTAAAATCGCCATGGTCCATTCACGTGAACTATTTAAGCAAAAATAAATAACAGCTGCAAGTAAGAGTGGGGTGGAATTCATAAATAAAATCGTTATTCTACTACTAGTTTATTGTTACGTGTTAAATTCTTGAGGTGTGGAAACTTTCCTATTAAACAGTCCATGAGTCATCGAAAGACATACATCTAGGATCCAATGAATTCTTTCAGCTGGTGGGGTTCGGAAAGAAACCCCCACTGGCCGAAGAACCTGCGTCAACAGTAAACAACTTGTTCACTGTGAATGGGGGATGTTCTGGTAGCCGAGCGAAAGTTGAACCCGAAGTCTAGAAGTATATTGGCATATGTGAAAATAATTATGTAAAATTACAATTTTCGTAAATCGTAAAATGTAATTCTACAACAAAGGGTGGGGTAATGTGCAGTTTGACTAGTAAATGTTGCCATTTCTTTATTCCTTCTTTTATTCCCTGCTGAGAATTTCACAAATGATTGAAAACAGAAAGGGCATACGTCCATTTATATATCTATTATCCTCTTATATCAAAAGAGGAACATATGACTATTTTGATTTCCGATATTCAATTAGTAGTTCAAGAGTTCTTTAAAATTGCTTATAACAAAATAATAATTGTGAAATTTACGTTTGTTCTTTGGTATCAGTTATTCATTATCATATAATGGCAATGCAAAAAATAAATATGTAGTTCCTCCGTACTTATATTTATTGAAAATCACACATAGTCATTACGATGCGCGATGTAAGGATAAGCATATATCAAATAGTGAATGGTAAAAATACTGATTTATTATGTGTTGAAATTTAGTTCTTTAATAATTGTTAAGTTGTCTGTAATCAATGGTAATATAATAAATAATTAGTTAAGATGTATTTTCTGCAATTGCAAATATAAGATTTCAAGAAGATTCCATAATAAGAAAATGGAAGTTCAATTCAACTTATTGAATAATTTAATCAGAATTAAGTGGAAGAAGCTCAGAAGAACAATTACGGAAAAGTACAGAAGACAAGAACAGGATATAAATAAAATAAAAGAAAATTACGATAAAACAAAACAAAAAATGATCGAAGACACCAATTCCAAAGCAAGAACAAAAAAAAAGTTTGTACATTATTATTTGAGTGGTCCCTAGATCTCTTATTATTGTATCCGGTATCAAATCAGAGAAGAAAGTTCTTGTTAGGGATACAGGCTCACAGTCCATAGTATGCTAAGATGCCAGAGCAGGAATAACTATTAAGACATACAGTAATGTGTCATGAAAATGTTAGAACTTGATTAATTTTATGTAAAAAAAAATAACTATATTGAAAATACTTCAATATAATAATTAATGAATAATTTAATTTTACATAACTATTGCTTGTAAGATAATAACATTTTTTAAATAAAAATTGATTTTATGACAGGTAGATCCAGCAGCAAGTTTATGCGCAACTCACCCTCATCATGAATTATGCATTTTGTACGCAACTCAATTGCAGCAATACAATTATCCAATTTCAGCGGTGCAAATTGATGCATCACTGAAGAAAGGTATAACTATAATTAAAATCGAAAAATAATTAAATGTATGTTCACGATTGAACAAGTAGAGCACATCTGCAGTAAATAAAATTATTATCAGAAAAAAATTATTACATATTATAAAAATTAATTTAATTTTCTTAATAGGTACATTTTTTTAGAATCCTCATTATAGTTATAATGGTGATGTAATGAATAATTACTTCTGAGATAATGCATGTGTGAACATATTAAAGTAAAACACAATTAGTCATTAGAGACACAAGTTCACATATGAAGTAATTTAAAGTTGAGTAAATTGATTGTCAGGAAAATAATTTATCGTGGAATTTAATTTTGCAGCTTAATAATTTATAACTTGTTCATCATCATAATAATAAATATATAATTAGCTTGTATTTACTTTATAAAGTGTCTGAAAATATTAATGAGGCACACGTATTTCGTTAAACTATTCGATAATGTATTGATTGCAGGAGAAATTGTTTACGGAGAAATTCAATTTTATTCTAATGTATTTGTAAGTTGTTTATTAGTAATAAGTTATTAGTTACATATTACCATAATGTTGTTCTCAAGACAAAAACACAAATGTGAGAAATTATCTTTTACCAAATTTCCTATCGTAAATACATTATTGTCAAAGATTACAACACCAGGATAACAGACATATATTAATACTGTACAACACTAGGATTATATTTTTCGAAATCAATAATCTGCATATTAGTGGTTTTGATTAGGGGCCGATGAGTGATAATTAAATGTATAATTTTATTAATAATTTTAATTATATTAAAGAATTTTATCGTAATGGACAAATATTGTTATTGGAATCACTAGAAAGATTTCCATGGTACTTTGAAGAATTTGAAATAAATATATATTCTTCTTGTCTGGAGAGGAAGAAAATAATATATATTTATTTGAAAATCTCCAAAAGAGCTATCGACGTTAAGATTTTATTATTATTGGAGAACACATAATTGCAAAACGAAAACGATTTTGCTATTTATTTTCGTTATATTTAATTAACTGTTTATCATGTATTTATAATGTAAAGAACTGCAGCAACATAATTATGTTGAATTTCTGAATATAATTATGAAAAAACACATTAAATTCTTAACCAAATAAATTGTAATATAGATCAGGTGAAAGTTAAATAAATTGATGTGTTGAAAAACATTATTTTATGATGTTGCAATTGATGGTGGAAGTATTTTTTATATTGTTCATCGTTATGTAATAAATAATTAGTCCAGATGTGCTTGTTCAATGTTCGAAATCGAAAAAAAAAGCTCTTTAAAAGTATACTTAAAAATATTATTAAAGTTCAATTTGAACAAATTGAAATTGAAAATGGAATTTATTTAATTTGGAATTCAATTATGTAATTTAATATAATTTATTTTTAATCATTCTATAGTAATTTTAAAATAAAACGAAAACCACAAAACATATTGTAGATGTAACTGCTACAATCTACTAGGGATAATTCAAGAAGTAATTAAATGATGAAAAAATCATTATGAAATAGAAGTTGTGAAGATGCATATTTTAAAAAATAGTTTAGATGATTATTATTCGAAGGAATATGAAACATTAATCAATTGCTGAAAGTGACTACAACTCTCATAACTTATTCAATAATTCAAGGATATGTGGATTTAATTATAATAATTAAGTAATATTATGTCTGTATATAGAATGTAGAATTCTGATCTAATGACTGTTTTAATTTAATATTTTAGCTTAATGTTTTGAAAAAAGAAGTTTAATCAATGTGTAGTAAAATGTGTAAAGAATGTGGCACTCCAATAATAATTATATCAAGTTGTTATTAACAAATATATCCGGTAAGGTTTGCACAATGTAACCACGTAATAATGCAGTGTAAAAATAGTTGGTGTAAAGTTATAAATTGTTTTTAGTTTAAAAAAATTAAAATGTAATGCACGAATTGATTATTTTTTATCAGTTTTGATTCCTATTGATAATATTGTTGAATTTATTATGCAAAACAATGTAAGTGATGTAAAATAATTAAAATGTACATAAAATGTCTATTCATTACTATAAAGATATAAAAGTGTATAATTTATTTCTCTTTTAATTATAAATAATAAATGTTTAAGTAGAAAGTATAAATATAATTAGTCGTGTGCTCTACAAAGTTTATAGTTTAACATTTCCACAAGATTTTTTTTCAAAGTGTAAGTACAAATATTTATTATTTCAACCCACCTTTCAGAGAATAATCTATTAAATAATGTGAAAATGCTTTTTTGATTTGAAAAGATCGGCGGAAATATAAAATAAATATTGTAAGTAAATTATAATCAAGTGCATTTTTATTGTAAAGGAAAACTTAATAAAGTATTTAAATATTGATATTTGGAAATAAAGTATATTCAGTGAATATAGTTCAAAGTTGTGCTTAAATATATTTTTTTAAATAATCTATCATCATGAAATAATTTTTAAATAATATAAAATTAGTGCTTGGTGTCTATATTTATTAAAACTTCCACTTTATAGAATTTAAAGAAATAAAAATATAATTTTTCCCACAGTCTGCAATACAAAATTCATAAAGACATCGTTATTGTAATATTTGTATAACATTTGTTTAGCTTATGGTAAAACGATTGTTTTTATAATTTTTAGCAATAACTTATAAATATGATAATATTTGATAAACTTTCTTTTATATTTATCAAATCTTTTAAATTCAATTAATTCTAATAAGAATATAAGATATGTTTTTTCAGAAAACCTACGCAATAAAATTGTAATTTATATAGAATATTATTTGTATTCAATTTATTGAGTTTATACTACATATTTATATAAATTTGCCGATTCGAGTTGGTTTATATTAATTCAAATTTCTGATTTTTATAATTTGTTTAATTAAGTTTGTTTAAATTAATTAGAAATAATTACTAATTATAAAAATAAACACGTATTGTGCAGTACAGTTTCACACGGTAATAAAAAGTAAATACATGTGATTTTTTAATTAAATCAAATTAGTATATATCGAATAAGAAACCAATATTTAAAAATAAATCATAAAAGTTATGGTATATGAATCAACAATATTATATTTACAATATTTTAAATCACAATTTGATTGCTTTATGTCATTTTTATTGTAATGTATTTTTAAAAATTCCCAACAATAAAATGAAATTGATTAAAAAAATAATCGACAAACTCGATTAGATCAAGAATAGAATAGAATTTAAAAAAGAAACATTATTTCGAATCATTATTATTTGTTTATCTTTTATTGTGTCATTGTAATGAGAAATGCGTATTTTCAAATACATCAGTCAAAATAAATTAAATTAATACAAAAATAAATAGTACTTACCAAATTAGCACAAGTTTTTTTTTTATAATCAACATAGAGGAATCACTTTAATTTATGTTTATATATATTTATAAATTCAGCACACAAGTGTTTTTAATGCGAATCGACCATGGGAGATATTCATATTTTTTTAAACTCCTACCGTAATAAATTACAGGAATTAATTACGAGATTAAAATTTTATTTATCTTATTTTTCATGCTCGCAAACATAAAAAATAACATGCGGATTTCATTTCCATTTTTTCTGCTTTTTTTCGTGGCAGCACTTTATATTTTTATTGGAACCATTCCAAAAAAATCTCACTCTTATTACGCTGATGGGTTATAATGTGCAAGAAAAACGAAGGTTGATTCTATAAAAACAGTAACACGTTTTATTTATATTTTATAAGCGTATTCTTACTATGACTAGCTGTACATTATATATAGCGATATTTTATACATATTCACAATTTTTTCGGGACGACCCACATTGTTAGTGCCGGGCCGAACAGTTAATTTTTTTTTTCAGTTTTTCATTTTTTTATATACACGTGATAGATATTTCTTTGGTCTAGCTATTTTAGCTATCGAATGTATAAGTTTTTTTTTTTTTAAAAGTCAGATCTTTTTTTTATTATAATTCTTCGCATACGATTTTATCTATTGGTAGCCCAAAAGTACGCGCGGGGCCCGCGAACGTGTTTGAGTCGAAAGATTTATTAACGTTTCTCTACAAAAATAAAATTTTATATCTTCAAGTCAAGTTTTATGCATTTTATTAAAAAATGTTAAAAATATTTCAGTCGTTTGCGTCGCGGATTATGGCGAATTTCTTTTGAGCCACCAAGATGTATTTTTACTGGTTATTTTTTTTTGTACATACAATAAAGTTGGATTATTTGGTATACTGTGATACATATGTAAAAATATTACCCACACAAGGATTAGGTGAGAAAATATATTGAGACTACGCTAAAAAATTTGACACATCAGTTTCATACTACGTGAATATAAATACAATAAGATGTTATTATTTATTATTTTTTTATTATAATTTTCTTTTTTTTTTAATATAAGACCTATCCAGTGGAAGTAATATTTCCGAATCAGGGATATTGGTTACGGCATTGTTTTTAGATATAAATATGGCATCGACATAAAGCGACCTTAAAGAATACTAACTAAACAGTTTTACAAAAAAAAGGTAATTTTAAAAGAACATAAAATTGTGAAATAACTAAAAAACGATTTTTCTACTCCTTAAAAATATCAGATTTATTTTTTATACAAAAAAGAAAGAAAACTAAATACGTACGGATTAAAAACTCGGGAAAAAAATGTAATGTTTTCATAACCATTTTAACGAGGGCATTTATTTTTGCGCGCGCTGCTTTTTCATTTCTTTTTAATTATTGTCATGTAATTCCACTGTTTTAGATTCATTTTCATTAATATATAAATATACAAATAATTTAAATAAATAATAATCTACGTATTTTAAATAGATTTCCATATTTTTTAATTAGCCCGGTGCGAAATTGATATGTCCGACCGAATTGTTTTTGCGCACGATTTATGTATTTAAAAAAAATCATATTCATTGCCCTCAATAAAATTTTACGTATTTTATCATTTTTGTTTGTTACAAAAATATTTTTCGCGAATTAAAAAAAACTATTTTTTTTTTAAATTAAGACGTTTGCGACGACGATCAATCTTAAGAACTTTTTAATTAAATGAAATTCCGAAACGGAATGTTATTTTCGAACTTTTATTTCACACTATGATGATTGGAAGGAATTATGGCATTTTAATAAGTTTTCAAACCCGAAAATTTGATGCTCTTTTAACACACACTTATTTAAATATTATTTCTGCCGTACAATCTCAGGTTCCGATCGAAATGTTTTGCATTTTCTTTATACAAAGATTAATTATATTGTCTATTGTTCGAGTAATGTGTAACGAAAAAACTAACCGTTATTATTGTTAAAAAGCTACATTTAAATGTACTTTAAGCTTCGTTTTGTTTATGTTATAAATATGTTAAACACCCACTAATAAATTACACAATGAAATTGCTTGACGTTATTTTTGCGTAGGTGTGATCGTGACAACTAAATAATTTGAAATAGTAATATATTATTTTTTTGCTATTAAGTTTTTTTCATCATTTTTTATTTCTGGCATGCCTCAGTTCTAAAGCCTAATTACTAGTGAAAGACAATGGGATATACAAGTTACACAGACTTTTTTACGATATAAATTGGAAAATTGTGAAATCTGTACAACAGATGAAAGAGAAAACTGAATATAATTGGATGAAGGATGAGACAATTTAAGCGTATTATTTGTTTTTTGAAGAAACTATGAAACTTCCAATAATAATGGTAATTTCGTGCTTCCAGGAATATGATGATGAAAAAACGCGCGCGCGAGTTCTTTCTTTATATGGCAAATTTGAGTAAGATCATTATTTTCTATGAATCATAGTTTGCACTGGAAACATGAAATTTCAGGCACGGTAATTCAATTTGCAGAAAATAAATAGGTTCACGTAATAACTAGTCTCTCATGTCTATAATTTGTTTTGTAGTTGTGCACTATTAATTTTAAGATCCAGAAAATCCAAGATAAGTAAATCCAATTGATGCACAGATCGATGTGTATATCCAAATTGTCGCAAACGCCCAATGCTCTTCTTCCGCCGAGGGATTGCAATTTATATAAATTAGTAGAGTACACAAAAAAAATAAAAAAATAAAAGGTCAAATGGAATCCAAAGCAAAACATCGTAGGTCGCAGACACAGCTGTAGGATCACTACCACGCCCGGAGCGGGGCGCATGCGCCCCATCACATTACACACTATTATCACAAGAAATTCATTATCACATTACAGCGATCACACATTGTAGCACACTTGCTGGATTTGAGGGAACGTTGAGGCTATGGGTATCGCTGATGTGACATAAGGATGCAGTCTATGAGCTCGAAGGTACTGTCGGTACTTCCCGGTGAGTATGTGTTTATCTTCCGGACGGTCCGGCGATCGGTCCGGATCCGTCCAGTGACCGGAGTCCGAGCCGGAGCTATAAGTTCCGCACGCACCGGAGACCATCGCGTCGCGCTTACAGTAACTTTGACCGGTGGAGATTGGCACCAGCGGCGGCATGGGTTCCCACAGTTGCTGTCTGGTATCTGGATAATGCACTGGATATTGGGCAGCTTGCTGAGGAACTTGTTGTGGTATTTGTTGGCCCCTTATAACACGTCTCTTGGCGGCGGCGGCCGCCGCCACCGCCTGCGCCGTCGAAGAAGTCTGTTGTCTCGTAGGTAGATTATTCACGAAGGGGCTCCTCCGTTGGCTCTCTATCTTCCGGAAATAGCACGGGTGTATCATAAGTAAAGGCTCGTTACGAACACCCGCTGGTGGCTTTGCTTGATTGGGAAGTTCATATTCCACACTGCAGTCCACGTGCAGCGGTCTGGAATAATCCTTCTGGACAGGCACACTGACTGTTCTGTTTGGCTGTGTCAACTCGTATGACGGATAACACGTAGCCATGGTTGTTGAAGTGTTGTTCACTGACCGGAGTTCGGTCCTCGACTGACAACTCGCGGAGACTCCGAGACCAACTTCTGCTGCCTCGCAGTACGCGGTCGCATGGTGGGGGTAGGAAATCGATGCTCCCGACATTTTGACTGTCTGCGAATACGTCTAACCCGCAGATACGTCACCCGCTGACTGCCTCTGCCTCGTCGGCTCTAGACTCGGCTACGTTCTGCGTACGACTGCTATGACTGCGTGTGGCAATCACCGACTGTTCTAATTATTTACTGAACGTTTTTATGTCTCTAGAAAATAACTGTTGCGCAACCCATTACTGCGCTTCCTCGCACCTTTTAATTATTGCCGCCGCTGCATCTCTCCTTCTGCTTCGGCTCTTTGCGGCGTGCGTGATTATGTGAATTATATCATTTAATGCTCGCATCCTTGATGGCATATGTCACCATCTGATATGAGCCTCAACGCAAACAAGCGATCCCATCCGCTCGATAACGCTTTTGTTTATATTCTCACGTACTATAAATTGATGAAAACTGGCCCCAACTTTCGAACTCGCGCCAAAGAACACACCACATATGCGCACTTCGCGTTATCACAATAAACATTTTCCAATGGGAATTTTTAATTCGTTACATCATATCAATTTCCGGCTCTTTGTTTATCAACTTCTAACGAAATTAAAAGTGATATTTTAAAGACAACTTCGACCTTTTAAATTCAATATTTTCTCTTCGCTGCGACCTGATATTGTATCAATAACATTTAATTAATTTGATTAAAAGGTTAGCAATTGTAAAACTGTTCTATAGTTAGTATTCTTTAAGGTCACTGATTCTTCATGCTATATTTACATCTACACAAATATAATCGCCAACCAACCCTGATTCAGAAATCTTACTTCGCAAAATTCATCATTTCAATTGGCATTAAAACCGTTAAACATTAAAAAAAATCTGATGCGGCCATTATCATACGTTAGTATATTATAATTATACGGGTTTATATTTTGGATTAAAAACATCAGCAATTGCGTACGTAAATAATACAGACATTACGAATATCGTTGCTCGTTACTCTTCAATTAATAATTTCCTTATGGTTTACATAATACAGTAATTGTTCTGTTAGTGTGTATTTGCTACATTTTAATTTATTTAATTTTGTTACTCTGAAGTATTGGTTATATTTATTTATTTGCAGTTAACAATTGATAATCTTAAATTGGTAACAAATTAACCTAAAACGTCAAATGTGTGAAGATACAATGAATTAAACCACAAAATTCGTATTAGTTTATTCATTACGAAATCAGGCGCATGCATGATTTTTGTTAGGGGGCGTCCATTAATTATGTGAGTCAATTTTGGTGATTTTTTTACCCCCCTCCCCCCTTGGTGAGATGTCATGATATTTGGCTCGACCCCCTCCTCTCCCCCCTAATCTCACGTGAGATTTTTCAAAATGAGTATTTTTAGTGTAAATATGTGCTTAATTGCGTTGGATTTATAAAAAAAAAACATAATTTGCTTAATTATTTTTATTTAAATGAAGAAACATGTTTTACTTAATTTAATAATAATAATAAGTAATCTTTATTAGCAAATGCTATAATACACCATAAATAATATATAACTATAACTTATATTTATTTATATATATTTAACCCAGTTATCACATAATTTTACACTGTATCTTTCGAAAAAAAATTACGTGATATTTGCCAAGACCCCGCTCCCCCCCATGTGTGATTGGGTGCGATTCGGCTGGACATCCCCCCTAAATGCCTCACGTAATTAATGGACGCCCCAGTAATTTAAATCAATATTGTAAATATTTTCTCAACAATTCGTCTTTTTTGTGATACAAATATACTTTCATATATAATACTTAACAAGTAAAGTATCCAGGATTACATGACTATTAGGCGCTTTTGATTGTAATTGCGTATAATGCGCGTAAAATTAAAATAAAT
>JARJED010319766.1:0-10621 GCA_030264515.1 Sepedophilus sp. GC000190 | reverse complement strand
CTTTCATCGTCGATATGTACGAAACTAGACGGTAAAAATTCATGAGCTTTGTCTCTATATCTTCTAAAAGTCTAATCTTGAAGTGCAAAACGTTTTATGAAATTATAATGATCAGTTTTAGATATGATTTCATAAGAAATAATTCGAAATAGCGATGTCCGCTATGCTTCACATGTTTAATAGCAAAAAAACTTTCATCGTCCCAATCTCTAAATCTAGACGGTAGATTACCATCAGATTTTGCTAGCAATCTTAGAATATGATAAACTAAGAATGCATAAAATTTTACGAAAACATAGTAACTAGTTCTACTTTGCGAGTACAACCTTAAACAAATGAACAATAATTGCATTCGTCGATAAAAAAAAGTAAATCGACCACAGCATACCAGATGAAAGGTATTAACTTGAGTAACTCAATACTCAGTACAGAAACAATATTTTTTTATACAATAAATTCAACTTAATGTTGTCCCTCCTCTATTGATAAAAAAGTCTGAAAAAAATATTTGAGAATGTGTAAACCTGATAATAGTAATTAGGTTTATTCATATTGATTGGTACGGAACTCTTATTATGCGAGAACCTCGCACTTGCCTGAATTATTTTTTTTAAATTAACAATTTTTTGTTTTATGTTTTGATGATATTTGAATAAAATTGAATTATCCTCTAAAACAATAAATTAATATAATAAATACTATTGAATTGAATTTGAATTTTATTCAATTTTCAAAATGTTTATTGAATTGCTGCAAAATTTTATCTTTTCGTTGAAATTTCTTTAAAAAAAATTAGTAATATTAGAGAATTCTGTTTAAATTTCTTCGAGTTTTAATAAATTGTAATAATTTTCTGAAACATTTTATTTATTTTTATTGAATTTTAACAAAAGTTAATTGATGTTCATCGATTTTTTTTCAGTTACAAAATTGTATTATACATATTTTGAGCAATTTTAATTATATTAAATTAAATTCTTAAATAAACAATGTTGAAATATCTTAGAATTTTGTAAATGTTTATTACATTTTTGCAACATTCCATTAACGTTCGTTCAGATTTGATTAGATTTCTATCAATGTTAAATAGTTTCTATAAACTTTCATTTAATTTTATAGAAATTGGCAAAATTTTCTTGAAATTCCAAACATTTTATGAAATTGCTGCAACATGTCATTGTTTTTCTTTTAATTCTTCTGAAATTTAGAAATATATTGAATTCTGTTATATTTTTCCTTTGGTTGAATTTTTTTAATTTTCAAGTTTTCAAATAATATTTATTATCATATATTTTTATAAAAATAGATCAAAATCATATCTAAATTGTGTGAGATCACACTAATACATTAAAAACACAATACATATTGAAGCTTGCAAAATTTTAATTAATATAATAAAATATAGATTTTCTTGAAATATAAATTGAATGTGAGAAATTTTTAATTTATTTTTGTGAAGTTCTTTTGATCTTTTTATTCTTTTAATAATTCGCGGAATTTAATTGGTTTTAATTAAATTATATTTATGGTATATTTTGATGAATTTCTTTGATTCTTCTTATGCAAAAACATTAAAAATTATTAAATTTTATCAAAAAAATTTGAAATCATTAAAACTATCAATGAGATTGTATTAAATATCTCGAAAATTTCGAAATATTTTTTTAAATTAATTAAATTCATCGACAAATCCGTAAAATCAAAAAAACTTAATGAAATGAACAAAAAGTAAATTATTTGAAAATTAAAATTATTAGAAATTCTTTGAAACAGTTTGAACGCGTTTAAGAAAACAACGAATTTTAATATAATAATAATTTTAATAAATCCATAAAAATCTCTAGAAAATTCTTTGAAATCATTGAAATAAATATATCAATCAAATGTATAAAACAAATCAAAGAAAAACCCTAAAAATTATTGAAATGAATGAAGGTGATTTCATTAGTTGAACAATAAGAAATTCGTTATTTGAAATCGTTTTAGAAATTAACGAAGGTCTTTCGAAAATACATGAAATTTCTCGAAAATTGTAAAAAATAGTCTTATTTCTTTAAATTTCTTTTTTTTTTTTTGATGAATATCTTGAAAAATATTTTTTTCTAAGCAAATTCCTTGCTAAATTTTTATTGCTTTTCGCCAATAAATATATATTTTTTTAAATTTAATCTAATTATTTTTGTCGAATTTTCATTGGAATTAATTGAACATAATTAATACAATTTAAAAAATGCTTGCGATTTATATAGTGCAGTCCCTAATGCCATGCAAAATTGCAACTGCAGATTCAACTAGCGCAAGACGAGCGGTTCCGCTTTGCACGCAAACGAAACTGCAGTCTCAATATCGCATTCTTAAGTGGCATTACGGATTGTATAATTGAGGAAAATTACAATATAATTTTATCTTAAAATGTTAAATTCAAATCTCAAAAAAGATAAAGTTTTAAGAAATGAAATGCCAATTTTCATGATCGTTGCAGATGAAATAGCATATTAGTATTAAATCACAGATGTATTAAATATCATTTTCGTCGGTCAATACAGATAAGATGGCATTTTTAGAAGCTGAAATTGAATTTTTAAAAACTAAAATGCCAATTTTAGTTACATATATTGTCAATTTCGATAGCTATTTTAAATAATATAGCAATATTAATAGTTAAAATGTCAATTTAGACAGTTATTGCAGATGAAATGTCAATTATAACAGTTCCTAGTAGGGCCCATAAGTTACGTATTCCTTAGCCTAAGGCTTTATCAACAAAACAGCAATCATCTTATTTGAATAACAATAGCGAATTTCTGTTTTTTTTTCTCTCTGAGATCGAGAATATGTTGATGACAGATATCGATGTGTTCAGTACGAACTTCTTTCCGATTTAATCATCTGAATATATCCTTGATTATCTTCATAGACAACTGTAGGATGATTAGAAAAAATACACATATTCTTTAATAGTCTTCGTAACAACAGTAGATCTCTACATGCATGGACACTGCTACCTATTCGGCTTATGTTGATGTTGTAGTTAAAGAGGGTTGTTTTCCATCTATCTTGTCACACCAGTCCAATCTGCAACGACATAACATTGAAATTCCATGTTTCCTTCTAATGAAAGTTGTATCTTAATGTATCAATGTTGTATCCTTCATACCATAATGTTCAAATAATCTTGCAATCTTGCTCTTTTGCCTCAACTCGACCTGAACACAAAAAGTTGAATTTGGAATAAATGAAATTTATTTCACAACTGAGCATAAATTTTGATGATTGTTTAATTATATATTAATTTGCATCTTAAGTAGTTAATAGCTTATTACAACAACAAAAGAATATGATAATAGGTTATTAATTTTTATTGTTTAATAATCTCAAAACAGTATGATCCTATAATATAAAATATAAAAATCTATTATTACAGATATTTCTTATACATTACTTTCATTATTATTACGTAGCTACAAAAACTTTGCTTTGTCTTGCCATATTGATGTTACAAGATACCTCATCAATTCTGTAATTATTTTAATAATAATTTAAAAATAAACTTTGTCACATTAAAGACAAGGTTGATGGGTATAATTAAATGAACAATTATTGTTTGTTTGCCGCTAAGAATGCACATGTAATAGAATATAAATTATAGTCATTAATAAATTAGTTTATATAAAAGGTACAATTATAAATTTAATAATGGAAGGCCAATATAGAAAATAAAATATCAGATATCACAAGTTATGCTTTAATTTATTATTTTGTGTTCTTGCCCTGATTGATGCAAAATAACAGTTTTTACATTACAATAAATATAATAATAGAGTTTATTTCAGTTTCGAAAGTGTTGTTATTCATATAAATTTACAGAGTTGTTTAAGTTATCATGAACAGTTACAATTAAAAAAAGTGAAAAGAAGCAAAAAGAAAAGGTTCAGCTTAAATTTTATAATTATTAGTTAGGAGTAAATCACGTTTGAAAGTGTCAAAATCCGAATTTTGACACTTTCTAGCGTGATTTACTCAAAACTCACGCGTAGAAATGTTTTTTAAATTGAAAATTCGGTTTCAGCACAACGAAATACATAGGAAAAACAGCCTCCCGTCAAATGGACGAAAAAAAAAATATCGGCCGCTGTTATCTTCACTTGCTTTAACAACTTTCAAAAAATTTCTTAAATCATCTTTACATTTTTTAAAAATCATGAAACTACAATTTTCAATAACTCAAAATTTTCCTTAATTGATTTTTTTATTAATACTAAACCAAGAAATTTTAAGAATCTCTAAGAATTTTATTTTTCTTGAGTTTTCAATAATTTTTAAGAATTAAGAATTTTTAAATATTTTTCAACAATTCGCACAAAAAAATGATCAAATTTAAAAATAAGTGAGGGTTTTCAATAATCTTAATAATTTTCAAGAATGGTTGCGGAAAATTGAGAATTTTTTTTAATCTTATAAAAACCAAGAAACTTCTTGATTTAAAAAAACGCAAAATTAAAAAAATAGAGATTTGTTATGATTTTTTCTTATTTTTTCTTCATTTTCAGAAGCCATTAAGTATGAGTTTTCAATAATTTTTAAGGACATTTCAAGTTTTTTTTTTAATTTTTAAGGAATTTTCTAAAATCTTTAGCGATTTTTATTTTTAAAAGAATTCTCAAAAAAATTCAAAAATTAAAATTAAAGAGCTTGATTTTTTTTAATGTTTTTTTATAAATTAGACTTCATTTTTAAGAATTATCAACAATTTTCCATAATTGACTCAATAGTTTTTAAAAAACTATAAAAAATTTAATGTATTTAAAAATAACAAGTTTTTTTATGACTACACTTTTGTAATGAATCTCTAATCAAATATTTAAAAAAAATAAGTTTTGAGAAACATTTTTTTTTTTATAATTTAAAAAAATTGATATAACGTATGATGTATAATATATACTTCATTCATATAATTTATATCGTAAATAGAATATGCAGATATGCCTGTATTTATATTTTTAAACATACTAACCTACAAGAACTGTTGGCTAATCCTTTCAATCTGGAAACTAAAACTATTTCAGATTTAATCCAAAGCTTCTAATTCTAATAAAATAAATACTAATGACTATATTACTAAATGTTAGTTATAAATAATTAAATAATTTGAGACATTTTAAATATCATTATTTAATTATTTACTAGTCTAGTTTAGACTAAATATAGCAGTTTTCAGACTGATAACTAATAATTAATAAAATACATTGAAAGTAAAATACCAAAAACTATGTATTTATTATTATCAAGCATTATTTTTATTATTTATTGTTATTATAAAAAAAAAGATACTAATATAAAGAAAATAAAGCTTCCACTGATAAATATATTCAGAATTCCTGTTGCTAACATTACTAACATTTTGTTGCTTACCGATGAAGGTTAGTTTGTAATCGAAATGTACATATACATTATAATTAAAATAAAAAAAATAGAGTGTTCAAAATATTGTTTTTTTATTTTAAATTGTTTTCAAAAAACTCAATTTTTGTTATTAAAATTGTGTTTCGTTTAAATTCAATTTATTGACATTAATCAATATAAAATAAATAATAATAATATTATGAACTTTTCGTCTCGAGTACTAAATGTGTTACTAATTTTCATTTGTAAAACTATGCTTTCGTTGTTTAAAATTGTTTTTAAAAAGGTAATTTTTATTTTTAAAAGTTTGTTTCATTTAAAAGCAATTTATCAGAAAAACTTATTGAGAATAAATTAATTGATTATTTAATTATAATACATGTAGCAAGCTTTATTTTTCGATAAAAATGTCAATGCATTTTGATGCGTTTCGAATAATTTTCAGAATATTTCATCATTTTTTATAATTTACTATAGATTTTCAATAAATTTCGATTATGTTCTACAAAAGTTCGATGATTTCCAAATTTTACATATTGTTGATGAAATTTTAGCATTTTTCATCATTTTTGGTTCATTTTCAACGATTTTCAGTGAAATTTCAAATAATATTTCAACCATTTTTTCAATATTTTTTGTCCATTTACATGATTACAATGGTTTTTCTGTTTTTTTAAGATTTTTCAATGATTTTAGTATTGAGATTCCCTGAAAATTATTGAAAATCACTGAAAAATTAAGAATTTCAAATACAAAGAAAAATCATTGAAATTCATCTAATTTATTGAAGGTAAATAAAAAATAAAAATCGTTGAAAAATGTTGAAAAATAAGAAAAACCGTATAAAATTATTGAAATTTTTTGAAAAATCTTCGAAAACTTTTGAGAAATTATTAAAACCCAATCAAATTTATGAAAATCATTCACATTGAAAAAATCCCTGAATAATTGTTGTAAAATCTTTAAAATTAACTGAAAATTAAAACTACTGAAAAATCAATTAAAGTATATAAACATCTTGGAAAAACTCTTAAAACATATTGAAAAATCCTTAAAAATCATTGAAATCAATAAAAAATATAAATTATATATTTTTCAATGAATTTCGATGAATTTCAAAAATGTTGTGCGATTCTTAAATTATTGTCGATAAATTTCAATGGATTAAAAGTATTTTTCAATAAATTCTGACAATTTATCAGAAGAAATAATTGTTTGCAATTACATAATTTTAATGATTTCGTAATTATTTTCGAGGATTTTTATCATTAAGTTTTATGTATTTTTGATGATATTTTTTAACGAATACCAATAATTTTTAATTAAATATGTTGAGTTGGGTTATTTATGGAGTTTAATAATTAAATTAAAAAGTTGTTTATACTTTCTCCAAAACTGTTTATTTAAAAATTACCGAAACGTTTTTCAAGAGCAATGCTCTTCTCGTCAGAGCGAAAACAAACTGTACTCAAAATAGTTTCAGCAATTTTTAAATAAACAGTTTTGGAGAAAGTATTAACAACTTTTTAATTTAATTTTTAATTAATTTAAATGGGTTATTAAAGATATATCAATTTTATAGTAATTTCAATTTCAAAGAATTTTCAATTAGTTTTATTATTTTTTTAATTATCGATTAATTATCAAATCCTTATTACATTTAATTAACTTCAATAATTTTTCAAATATTTTTCAATAAATTTCAATTAATTCCAATATTTTTTAACCAATTTCTGAGAATATCTCAAAAAATTAAATAATTTGTATAATGAATTTGGTACAATTTATTCAGTATTAAACTTTTACACATTTTGGACAATTTTCATTAAAAATTATTAAATTTTCAATGAATTTGATGAAATTTTTAAAACTTTCATTAAAATATAAGATAGTAATGATTTTCATATCGAAAATTGTTGAGTTTTGTTTGAGTTTTAAAATAATAATTAAATTTATTAATTTTAAAAGACTTAAAAATTTACAATATTTTCATTCAATTTTTAAAATTCTGATTTAGTTTTGTTGAATATTTTTAATTTTCATTCAATTTCGTTGAATTTTATTTAACTAGATCTATTTTAATTTCATTGAATAGCTACCAAAGAGTTCTGAAAATAGACTTTTAAAAATCGAAAAATTTTATTTTCATAATTTTGTTGCTCAAATCGAACGCATTTATTGTTACATTACATTGTATTTAAGTAGTTAAGAAAGAACAATGTAACATTAGGGTGATGATAATTGCAGACGTAATTACATATATCAAAATAAGCAACAACAACCAGTTAATTATATTTAAAAAAATTATATAGAAATTCGATTATTTTTAAATCCCGCGCCGCAACGTGACGTCACGACAGTCAGCGCTAATTCGTTCTAGTGCCGATAGCGTGAACTGTCATTTTAGAAAACCACCCAGCTGTAGTCGTTTTCAATTTGGTAATTTTATGTGCTGCAAGTTGAAATTTATACTACAAGATGTCGCCACTTGAAACAGACATATTTAATGGGTAAATAATGACAATAGCTATTATTATAATTATTTATTAGTCTATGTGTATATTGCAATTACTTTTATTGTAAGTAATAAGGTAAATAGTAATTCGATGTAATGGCAATTATATATTACTGCAAAATAGATCCGACAACGCTGAAATTTAATGTGAAGTTTGTGACCTACATTCTGCGATCGTAATGGCCGCCGTTTGCATTTCTGATTTCTCTATTCGACTTCGAATGTGCTATATCGGCCGAGAAAAAACGCAGTTTTAACAATTTATACAGTCAGAAAAGTGAAGCAATGTGTAAATGGACTTGTGAGGTCGGTGTGAGTCGGAAACCTGCCTTATTGAGGTTATATTGCTCTTACATAAAAGTAATTTAATCTATTTACAGCTGCAAATTCAGGTAATTTAATTAGCAAGCATTAATATCGTAATAAATAATTGTCTGTGCTTGTGTGTAAGGTTTTGTACACACAAAAGTAATACTGAAGTTATATCACCAAAGGAAGCGATTATGTCTCGCAACAAGATACTCAACTTTGATAAGAAAGTCGAGTTTCTAGGAAAAATGTAGGTGTATGGTAAAGAACTATAAATCTATCTGGACCCAGTTCTTAAAGGTGAAAACTAACCAATCCACCCATTGTAATCTAATCTAATACTGAAGCACTTTTGTTCATATCGATGTTATAAACATTAGTTTTTCATCGTTTATTTATCCATAATAAATTGTCCATAATCTCCACGACTTGAAGAAACGGAATCCTCACACAAGCATATAATAATGCTGCTGAATAGCTGTCTATAGGCTAATAATGGTGCATGTGCAGCAGTTAAATGATGTTAAATTATAATAATTAATCTGTTTTTTTGGCAAAAAATACTGTTTTATTCTATTTTTTAAATAGTTAATAAACAGATCATTTTGACTCATATGTAGTATTTGCGTTTTATTTATTTGTCCGTTGTCGTTGCGGGTTAATAAAAATAATTTCTCATCATTGTATCGCTTATTATTAATGCGTTGCTAAATTTTTCATGTAATGTAATTTAAAAGAAGAACTCCTTTACTTAATCTAATCAATTTATTATTAATATAGTTGAATATTCGTTCTTTACATTGACAAGCAGAAATGACAATACAAATTACTATGTCTTTCTTCTTTACGCAAGGATTCCCATAAACCTGATCCAAGAAAAAAATTAATTAACGTCCATCATCAATATTTAATTAATAAATTGTATTTTCTTTTAAGATTTACTGCTTAGGATGTCAAAAGGTAGTAACAATATTCATTGAATGTCTATGCTATACATGTAAGTGCATAATTATAATTGCATGCAATGCAGACATCTGCATTTGGAAACACACTTGATGCCGAACAGATTTTATTAATTATTTCAATTGTTTTCTTTTTCTTTAAATAATACGATAAGAAAATTTCAAATATAATACTTTAACATTGATATTTGATTTCAACAAATGCAAATTTTATTTTAAAAATAAAAAAATGTTTTTTAAGTCAAAGAAATAGGTACTTCAATTAAAAATCATATATTGATTCCTTCAAAATTATTTTTACTCTCATAATATAAAAATAAAATATATAGTAATCATGAAAATGTCTAAATTCGAGATTTTTGCGGATATAGCCATTTTGGCGTCCCCTGAATCTAAAAAAGTTGTTTTTGAAATGATACATGTGTGCACTCTAGCGTCTAAACGAGATAAGCAATCAGGTTGAAATTTTATTTATAAGCTTTTGACATTAATTGTGAGAGCACAGTTGATTTTGGTTAAAATATGTTAACCGGAAGTGGTACTTTACTTTACATCAGTTTTTTGCAATAATCTCGTTATTTTTTTAATGTAAAAAATATTTTCCATGGAAATCAAATAGATTAAATCATTCTCTTCAACTTTTGCACATATAGTTTTTCACTAAAAGGTTTTGTTATTGCAATAATAACAAATTTATATTATTTCTTTATACATATATGAATATAAGTGATTCAGAGAAATTTCTCAGAAAAACTCATTTCATATCAATTAAAGATATACTAACATACTATATACGTGGCAAGTTTAAATAAAATACATTGTTAAATTTTTGAGATATTCATAATTTAGTAAAAATATATAGAGATAATGTACCATTTCTGGCTCAAGTTTTGTGTGACAATAAATTACTATCGAATTATTTTCTGTCAATAATTTAAAAAATTGATGAAAATTATTCTTTTGGGGTCCCGTGAATACGAGTTGACTATTTACAAAATATTTTTTTCTCGCATGTTTCTAAAAAACTACTGAGCATTTTTTAATGAAGTTTTACATGTAGGCATTATTTGATGGGGAAAGAATTTGAAAAGCTTTTGATAGAAATTCGTTTAGACCATCAAGTACTTACCTGAAGAGATTTGGGTGCCTGTTTTAGAACAATTTTTCAGAAAAACTTAATAATAAATTAATCAACTATTTAATTGTAATACATGTGGCAAGTTTGGATTCAAGCGAGCATTGCGCCATCTAGTGGCACAATGCAAGCCATAGCCTGACGAGGATATAGGATATTAAATCCGAAACAGCAGCAGCTGTCCACAATTGAAGAGATTGGTAAAATTAACCAGAAAATGTTTTAACTTTTAAATATGTCGCTAGTTTAATAAAAAATATTCAGCTGTTTTTGAGATACGTATGATAATGTCATGTG
>JARJED010319272.1:0-10262 GCA_030264515.1 Sepedophilus sp. GC000190 | reverse complement strand
GAATTTATTTGTTATATTGACATATGCAGATGATTTTATAGATATTCTTAAATGCTTGAAGAAAAAATAGTATATGTCACACGGAGTAGAACGCTTTTTTGTGTTTCGCTAAGTTTATATTGGCTCGGTTACGCTACGCTACGCCTCGCCAATAAACCTTAGCTCAACACAAAAAAGATGACGTTCTACTCCTAGTAACATAATATACTATTTTTTTAAATATTGAAATTTTGCATCAATAGCAGGGATTTTTTTTCAATACCAACCATCAGTGTTACCAAAACTGATATTCTAATTCAGGACTGACCCCCTGGCGTCCTTGCGTGGCCCGCGTTATGTGTTTATGATATAGAATTAAAATTTGGAGTATATTTTTGAATAAATTAAGCCGTTATGGTTTATAATCATATAAATAAAGTTTGTTGTTTACACAATACATGTTTTTTTACGTGTAGTTGTAGTTGAAGTCAGTATGGCCGGATTGTACGTTTTGTCGTAAATTGGGCGAATTTGAGAAATAATACTGCTCTTTCACTTAATTGTGTCATCAAACTGTTTCTGATTTTTTAAATTTTGATTAAGTGATTTTTAAAATTAAAAAATATCTAAACATATCAACATATTTTGAAGGCTTTATACAAAATATGACATTTTTAAGTTTTCAAAAAAATGAAGTGGTTTTGAACTTATTTTCGTACATTTTTAGATTTTTTTTATTTCCAAAAATTCAAGTGTTTCCAAATAAAATCGAAAATTTACCTAAAAAGTTTTTTTCACAAATTCTAATTAATACAAACTAATGTAAAAAAGATTATTTTTAATTTCGAAACAAAAAACAATTAACAATTAAAAAAAAAATAAGTGATTAAGAAAACAATGCATTTTAATGTTTTCTAGAAAGACAATGTTAACAGAAAGACAAATTTAATATTTTTTTCTAAGCCAATTTGAAAAATTTAATAAATTCCAGAAATTCTAAAAATATATTAAAGCATTTTTGAAATAAAATAAAATAAAATATCAAAACATTTTCAACAAAATAACCTAAAAGGTTCCGAGAATTTTTAAATTTTTCAAAAAAATTAAGAATTTTTAAAAGGACACACAATATATGAATCTTTGTCTTGTTTTAAAGTGATTTTCAAAATTTAAAAAATCAATGCTTTTTTTTCCAAAACAATTAAAAAAGTTTCAAAACAATAAAAAAAAAACAATATTTTTTTAAAGTTTTCTAAAACAAAATCAAACAGTTTTTCAAAATTCTAAATCAAATGAATTAAAAAAATACAAAAAATAGAATTAAAAAATTACGTCATTTTGAAAAATGTTTCCAGAAATTCTAAAAATAAAATAATTCATTAAAAAAAAAAATTAATCATATTTTCCTACAGTTCAATTAATTTTTTTATTAGATTTATAATAGTTACGTACTTAGTTTTACCTACAGAGAATTTAATTTAAATGCAAATCAAAAATTAATGTCTCAGAGGGGACTCGAACCACCGACCTCCAGCTTTAGCTGCTGTTACCCTACCGTTAATCAATTAAAAAAAAAATTTAATTATAAAAACAAATGATTTACAAAATTTCTCTTTGTTAATCTCTGGGAATTATATTTTTTTCACAAGTGGTTTGCAAAAAAATTGTAATAATTTTAATTTTTCTAAATCGACAATTTAATTTTAAAAAAATCCAAAAATATATATAAAAAAAACTAAATTTTTTTTTAATTCCTAAAAAAAATCAAAATTTTACTGAAATCGATCAAAATGTTGCATAAATTCATAGCATTACTGAAATTGAAAAAAAAAATCAAAGTTGATCAAATTTCTGATTTTTTTCCTCAAACATTCATTTAAATCTAGCAAAGTATATTTAAATTTCATAAACATTTTCCTTTCAAGATTTAAAAAAAATCGTTAAAATTTCACCAAAACAGGTTCAATTATTCTTATTTATGTGTTGGCGATACTGTTTTTTTCAATTGTTTTTGATAACCCTGTATTATGATGTGCTTAAACAAAATAGTGCGCATTTCTATTTTAATTAAAACTGATTTACAAAATGTAGTTATAAAAATATTTAAATACAATCTTGACAGCAAAAATATCGCGCATACTTTAAATTCTGCAAAACGCAAATGACTTTTATTCGCGTCGTTTTTTTTTTAATTTTTAGTGAGAGGGCAGTTTTAAGTCCATTATCTTTTCCTTGGGATGATAAATAAAAATGTATATGCATTCATATAATATAAAGAAACGGGCGAGCGAGAGCGAGGACGGCCGCGCGGAACGCGATGGGGAGAGACGGAGAAAAACGTGAATACAGCAGGAGACAGGGCCTGGTGGTAATTGCACAAGGTGTGTGTGAGTGCTGTGTTGAGCATGATAACCTTGAACAGTTTCTCAGGCAGAGTGATCGGCCTTGTAGCCACGCTGCATCTAGCGGCTCTAGCAGGAACAGTAGAAAGCTGACATTATATAAACTAAACATCTAGCAGGCATACGGCGTAGCACATAGCAGGACTCACTTTATTCAGCGGTACGGAGAGTCTACTTAGTTTAATACCCTTTAGCTATGCGCTATGCGTGAGACGGGCAGCGCAGCTCGGCCGGAGCTCGCTTCGCGTTTTATTATGTTTTTCCGATGGATGCGCCCGCTTTCTTTGAACGAGGAAAAATCACATATGACGTTTTGAAAACTAATGAATTAAAAATGGTTTATTTTTTCTTTAAATTATTAATAATTCTCTAAAAATATTTGAATACCTTCATTTCTACATCGGCCTCCCTTGCGCGTCACACTATTGTCAATTTCATGAATCTCCTCATCATTATGACGTCACATTCCTCTACGCGGAAATCAGATTTTGCGTAAACAACGCTGTTTCACAACTCGTGTGTTGAAACTTGAAACAGACCGTAGACTCATTATACTCAGTTTTTACGTTTTCCAAGTTGGTATTATTTTTATACAGTGATGCCAGCTGTGGCGGTATTCCGTTCTTGTAGCGGCGCTTGGGTTGCGTTGCGAATTCCGCTACACATAATAATCATAAGAGCATCAAAGATAGTATAATCGAATGTACGCTCTCATTGAATTGTACAATCGCGTAGCGGCCTATTGTAGCGACTAGTTTATCATTTTCCCTGGCAATCCTGATTTTATGTGAAATGCTTTCAATCCTTTCCACTTCAAATTAAACAAATGTCAAATCTGTTACCAACTTTTAAAGAACTAATAAAACTATGAATTATTTACTATTGTAAAACTATTTATGGAATTACTTTATATAGATTATTGCTCCAACTGGATGTGCGATATAATTATGGTATAGAAAAAAATTGTTTTTTTAATAAAGCTTTATTATTTTAAAATAATGGGGGTTTCTATTTTATTTTTTTAATTTCTAAGATTTTCATTAAAATTTTGTAAAACGATTTTTGAAATCTTAAAAAAATCATGATTTTTTTTTGCTTAAAATGTCCAAAGAGAGCTTGTGTTTGAAAATTGTTAGAATTAAAAAAAACAAAGATTTTTTTCTACTTTTGAAAATTTTCTAAGAATAAGGTGGAGCAAATTTATTTAAATCAAATTATTTAAAAAAATCACTTACTTAAATCTAGTGATTTTTTGTATAATTTGTACATAAATGTATTGAAATTTCACAAAAATATTGAACATTTTGTGAATTATTTCAAAATGCATTACAATTTTGTAAGCTTTTACAAAATCTCTTAAAACTTTTTTATAAATTCTTCATAAATTCAACATAAATAATCAACATAATCATTTTTTTAAACCTTCATATTTCCTGATATGACTTCAAAATTTGTATACAATTTAAATAACATTTTGTCAACATTAAAATTTTCATCAAAAATTATAAACAAATTCTTTTTTAAAAAGAATTAAAAAAAAATATGTTTTTTATACAAATCGTGATTTGATTTTTTTTGTTACATAAATCATGATTTTTATCCATTGTAATGTGATTTTTAAATGTGTTTTTAACTTATGTAAATTGTCATTCAAAAATCAAGACGAAAATTTAAAAAAGTATATTTTTTTGTTTCTAGAATTGTGCCATGATGGGTCTACAAGCGACCACAGGAAAACGTAAGTTAGAAGCAGCAACAGCACCAGGAGATTCTAGTCCAGCGAAAAATGGACGTTGGGAAGCGGAGGACTGCATAGCCCGTTTGCAGGCGGTGGCCGTGCCGAGCGACGCATGGCGTTCACCAACGCCATCCCTAGCCGCCACTCTCCTCTCCGACGACTTTGAGGATGACGAAGACTTTGAAGACGATCTCTCCGATGATGATAGGGGTCCGACAGCCCCGGAGGCAGCACGCTTCGCCCAACCAACCGCCACGTACGTCCAGGCGAGATACCAATCCGACTACTGGCAGTATTACCAGCCGCCTCAGCAGACGATACGTTGCGAGGAGAACGGAAAGTCCTACCTGGAACTGGGGGCTGCGCCACCAGTGCGAACGCGGTGCTGTGACGGTCGGACACGTTGGTGCCACGTGCCCTGCTACCGGCAGAGGCGACTAGCTGTGTTAAATTTATCCATGTGCAAACTGGCCAGGTACAGACAATGCTCGGACCCATCCCTGCGACGGTCGGTGCTTATATGCAATACCCTGCGGAGGCTCGAGCGCGAGATGGAGTCCGAGCCGCCTGAGCCCAGCTATCCCACGCTACCCGAACTATCCCCGCCCAGTAGATTAAACCCTGTGCCTGAACAATCGTACGAGCACAGTTTGAGGGAGATGACATCGAGCTCCGGCAGGGCCACGCCATTTCCCAGCGGCACTACGGACTCCGACAGTGGTATTGGTGACGATGAGAGCACGCGCCCCATAAATTGGGGCTCGGTGCTAAGCCTCACGTCCCAATCAGACTTGGAATCATTGAATAATAACGAGTTGTATGCCGAACTTGGCTTAACTAGTGATCTGGAGTGGAAAGACAATACGGTGCGCACGGAAAACGAGTGGGATGGTTTCATGCATGTGCTTGTCGGGGGCTCTTAGCATCCACTCGCTATATCAACGCACCCCCGTCGCTCAGGTTGTGATTAGTTAAAGATATATTTTTTTTCGTTATCCGTTTTTTATTGTGCAGCTAAAAACTTTATTTCTTAATTCTATACAAAATGATTTTCAAAAACAAAAATTCATATTCGTACTTAGTACATACTCCGTATGGAGCACATTTATTTATTGATTTAATTTTTTATTTTATTTTTGTTTTTTTTTTTGATCTCGCATCGCGCTCAATAATTTTCTCTCTATTTCGCTCAAATCGATGAGTCTTATTGATATTATTTTTGGTGTTACTTGACCCATCAAGGGCATTCCTCTGTACATAATTTATATAATCTGTACATACTGTACATAAGAGTTTCTAATTAGGTTATATATGTATATAATTAATTCATATTACATATGTATATATGTATGTATATTTATATATACATATATCATATATGTTTACATATTTTAAAAAAAATTGTGACTTGAATAAGTTGGCAATATCTTTTTATGCGTATACAAAAATATTCAAAATTAATGAAAAAGAAATTTTGCATACAAAATTCTCCGCCAATGTTCCTAATTCCTTTAAATTATACTTATTTCTTTTTGGTAGTGCATTATTTTTAAAACTTTTTTATTAATTTCAATTTTTTTGTTGTAATTTACAGTATAGAAAAGTAAAACTTAGGCTGCTATTTGAGCCCATTGAGCTGCTATTTAACAGAGTTTCGTATGCAATAATGAAAACATTTAACAATCAATAATTGTAAAAAGACTCTGTGTCTTCTGGTTATATATATATATATAAGTTGAAATTTTAAAAGCCATGTGATGTCTTCGAAGGCATTCACTAAGAATAAAAGCATCAAAAATTTTGCACAATCAAAAGCATTAAATTAAAAAAGAATCTTTTTTCTTAGTTACCAAATGCCTTCATTATATAAAAATATTTATTCTATTAAATGTTTTATTTTATTCATGATTAACCAACTTTTACAAGTTAAATATGAATAAAAATAAATAACAAACCCATCCTGTGTATATAATCGGTCTGATGATAAAAGTCCCCCTATTTTTATTTTACTTCCAACCTGATTCATTATTATTTGGCGGAGAAAAAAATGAATATCTAGTCTCAACATTGGCCGTTTAATTTTTTATTATTCCGTTAGTAGAGTACATACTTTCTCACATACACACACACATTCTCAAATACACACATAACACACAAAAAAAAAAAAAGAGTATACTGAGCCAGTATTATTTTAAACCATGGAATTCTATCGTCACAACACTTACTCGAAAAACCGTCCCTAAAGCGATGTTTTATTAATGGCTAACAAGATATTAAATTATACGAAAATTGAATAAAATTTAGTTCGGTATTCCCACTTTTAATTTATACAACTAAACAAATAATCTTGCCATGACAAATTTTTCGAGCCTTTGTGCTTGATTCCCAAATATTGTGATATTTAATAAATTGCAAATCGAGTTAATTTTAGCCTAAAAAGAAATACCCATAAAGTACAAAAAAAACATGAATCTTTGCAGTTATTAAATTTCACTGCGATTGACTTTAGCGCCAATTTAGAAGAAATTGAAAATCGCCTAAAAAAAACAAAGTGTGCGGGAATTAAACATGGACGCTTGCGTTAATGTGAACGGATCGTTTGCATTTATGCGGGGACATCACAAAGTCATCAAGTATACAGCTTAGATAATACAAATTTAATTGATGAAATTTTAAACTACAATATTGCAGTGTGTAGGATTCATAATATCATAATATAATATAAATTAATATTAATCAGTTGATTCTAATATGTCATTGGTTTAGTACCAAAACCTCCTAAGTCTATTTTCCAAAATGACACAGTAATAGTTTGTTTGCCGAAGCAGGAATTGTGGAAAATGGTATTGGGAGGTCTTGGTACCAAGCTCACGATTTTAGCTTAGTACCAAAACACCTGCTAGGTCAATTTTTCGCAATTTTACAATAGACATTGTTTGTGTACTGAGGCAGAAATTGTGAAAAATAGACTTATAGAAGGTTTTGGTACTAATGTGGTACCAATGCAAGTACCAGTGTTATTTGAAGCTGTATGTTACCAATACGCTTTATCCCTCCAGATATTGTTCCAACATAAAGAAAAATTCAGTTGTTAAAATGTGCACACAAAAAATGAAAAACTGATTAATATTAATTCGTATTAATGTAGTGCCAATATGCTGATTTACTACAAAGTAATTTTCTGATGTCCCTCGCATTTTTAGATTATAATTTTTAAAACAATTTTTTTAATTTTTCTTGCGAAAAGAAAGAACAAATAATAAAAGGGCACAATTAATTAAACAAACAAAAAAAAATTAAAAGAATCTTACTAAACTGTTAATATGAATATTGTTGTGGTATCTTTCATTTGTTGAAATTGCAATTTTATTACATTAAAAAAAAGAAGTATATACATAGGGCAATCAATATTATACAGTTTATAAAAACGGAGAAGTAAAAAGAAAACGGAAAGAAAATGCTGTGTTTTATTCTAAAATATAATATATACGTGCACAGAAAATAAATAAAAAAAATAATATTTTGATAAGATTGCAATAAAAATTAATAAAAAAAAAAGATTATAATAATATATATGAAAACATGAGGAAAATAAAAAATTCAAAACGGTCGCGTCCAATTTTCAGCACTTGATTGCTATACAAAATAAAAATTATAACTAGAAATTAGTAACTTTATTATATTATAATTTATTATTTAAATATTTATTTGTTTAAACTAATGTTATAGATTTATTAAAACAATAACTTTTTAAGATTCAAAATAATATTACAATGATAAAAACTTATTGTATTAATAATATAGTGTTCACAATAGTTTTTCCAATTATTGTTGATAACTCTACATTAGTTTAACGATAGATATTTTTTTAATATGTAATTAATAAAAAATGAACTAGTTTTAACTAAAATAAAATAGTTAATTCTTAATTAAATCTTATTTTTATTGAAACTTTTGTTGCACCGATTATTTATTAACATCACGAAAAACGTTCAAAGTCCATTTGTTGTTGAAAATGAGATATTGGTACCACCTTGTAGCTTATTATAAATAGAATCAAAGTATGATTCACTTCATAAAAGAGAGCATAGTACTCAAGAAAATGAAGATGAAAGATATGAGGCACCACCTAATCGTATGACTTGAGCTTTCAAATTCTGAATTTAAATGTTAATATTAATGAACAGTACAGGAAACAAAGTTGCAATAAAAATAAATATGAAAAAAGATTTCATCAAGAAATACAATATTAATTTTAGTTAAAGCTAATTTCTTGTTTTAGTGTTAACATACAAAAAAAAATGATGTACAAAGTATTTTTTTTAATTTGTTCTAATAAAATATCAAAACAATAATTTTTTTTTTATTGTAATACGCTAAATGATGCACACAACGATATTATTTGTAATCGGTTGCCGAAAATTGGAACTCTTTAGTATTTAGTTGAAAGTACTTGTACTCTCGTCCCACATCGATGGTGAGGTCAATAAGGAAGAATTACGTACAACACTAATTGTGTGCAAGTAAAATTGTGATATCATGTAATATGTTAGTGTTAAAAATAAAATCAGTATATATGCATATTATATGTGTGTTCTATGCTCACTTATTGTTCCTCTAATTTAAGAATCATATTTCAGGCTTTAGTTCCAGTGTTGGCTTCCCCACTGGGTAACCCAAAAAACCCAGGTGGGTTTTAATGAACAAAATATTTTTTAAAAAACCACTGGGTTTTTTATATTTGCTTAATGTCACCCAAGGTCTTATGGTTTACTTGGGCCTCCGGGGATTCTGAAAATCTGCTCCCCTTTAAAACTTTACTATGTTATTTAAAAAAATATGAGAATGTATGCCCTGCATAATTGATAGAAATATTACTAGAAAATCAAAGCAAAAAAGCAAATCCAAGGGGGTATTCTCGTAATATTATTTAAAAAAATACTACTGTCAAAAGACATACAAGTCAATAATTTTAGATTATATTGACCATTTGCTCGAAATATGTTCAGTTTTCATTATTTTTTTTATTTCATCAAGAATTTTGTCATTAATTAAACTTCTGTAATTTTAATTCATTTTCTTTCAGGTTTTGCATTTTTATTGCCATTTTTTTCAATCTTCCTTTGATTTATTTAGATTTTTTTAATTTTAATTACATTTTCTGTAATGTTCATGAAATTTCTTGTAATTTTTTTATTCTTCAATGACTTAATTTCCTGATAATTGTTTATCCAAAACATTTTCAATTAAATCTATTTTATTTTTTCAATCATCAATCACACATATTTGCAAGACAATAAGTTAATTTAATTTCATTCAATTTATTTTTTACAATTTTCTTTTAATTTTCTCCTAATTTTATAAACTTCTTATCTGCTTGCCAAAAATTTTCAAAATTCACGTGAAAAATTCATTGAATTTACTCATAAAAGTTGTTGATATTAAAATTGAGATTTGATTCTTAAAAATTCTTTAAAAAACTTTCGAAATTCTTTGAAAACGATGTTGAAACATCATCAAAAGTGTTAGTGATTTAAAAAAAATCTCGAAAACCACTGAAATTTATTGAATAAATTTTTTATTTTTTTTTAAATCCATTCACATTCATTTAAAATGCATTGAAAATTATTGAACTGCTTTAAAAATTCATTGAAAATTTGCTGAAAAATCATCGAAAATTGATTAAAATGATTCAGTCATAAAAATTCATTTCCTCAAATTCTCAAAAATCACTGAAATCAATTGAAAATGATTTGTTTTTAACTTTCTTGAAGAAATAATTCCAATTCTAAATGTAAATTTCTGAAAAATCTTCTAAAGATCATAAAAAAATTAGATATATTTTTTTAAAATTAATCAACATTGTTGAAATTACTGAAATTTATAAAAAACCGTTGAAGTTTTTTTGAATATCATTGAAAATATTTCGAGAATAGTTGAAAAATCATTGGATGTAATAAAAATGGAATTGATTGAAATCCATTGTAAAATAAATTATGGTGGTGATTGAAACTAAAGAAAATAATGGAAATTAATTAAAAATCATCTATTTAATTTAAAAAATCCTTGAAAATTCTTTGAACATTTTACAAAAATTCAAAATTGTTTGAAAAATGATTGAAAAATCTTAAAAAACATGTGTA
>JARJED010318198.1:0-10481 GCA_030264515.1 Sepedophilus sp. GC000190 | reverse complement strand
TTGCTATGGATTTGTTTACAAATTGGTAAAAGTAAAAATGCCTAGGCACAAAATTGGAACTTTTACTCCATGTCCGAAAAATATAAGTTTTACCTTTGACATTCAATCATAAAAATGACACTTTTGTGGATAACATTTATTTATTTAAACTAA
Organism: Sepedophilus sp. GC000190; assembly: GCA_030264515.1. Taxonomy (NCBI): domain Eukaryota; kingdom Metazoa; phylum Arthropoda; class Insecta; order Coleoptera; family Staphylinidae; genus Sepedophilus; species Sepedophilus sp. GC000190. Next base: position 10,328 of record JARJED010318198.1, on the reverse strand, counting down.
ACGCACAAAGTTTGACAATTTTTACTTCTGAAATATTTCGCTATGATTATCTAGACTTGTCTCTTAATTACTGTACAATAATTAACTTTAATGCATTTTTTTAGGTTGTCGGTTTGGCCAGACGTGTCGACAAAATCGAAGAACTCGCCGAATCCTTAGAAGGCGAATCTGGCAAACTTCATCCAATGAAATGCGACATGACCGACGAAGACGACATCATTCAGGCGGTTGAATGGGCTACGACGACCCTAGGTCCAATCCACATCCTCGTCAACAATGCTGGAGTATCACAAACTACTACACTGTCCGATGGCGATGCTGCAAAATGGCGCCTTGTACTGGAAACGAATGTCATGGGTTTATCAATCATGACCAGGGAGGTTGTCAAGGACATGAAGAAAAATGAAATCGATGGCCAAATCGTGCATATCAATTCGATGCTTGGACATTATGTTGCTTTTGTTCCCGATGTCAACATGTACACGGCCAGCAAATTCGCCGTCACAGCTTTGACCGAGAGTTTGCGACAGGAGTTGGTGCGATGCGATTCCAAAATAAAAGTTTCGGTTAGAATTGTTAATACTATTTGACTAATAATGGAAGCAGCTAGTTTTTAAAAACGTCAATTTAGCGTATCTTATATTTACAAAGATTAAGAATATATTATTTCTTCTCTATTAGATGTCAAAATATAAATCATGAAATTATCGAAAGAGGAACGGTTTGAAGCTTTAGGAATGCAATGTTTGGTATGACATTTAACCATTTTGAGTGAAATCTTGGCATTGTCCGGAAATCGTAAAAAATACGAAATTTACGAATTTTATAAATTTTTATTTTACAAATTCCACATAAAATGAAGTTTGTCAATTTTGTTGGCAACTACAGTTACAAAGTAAACAACATCGTTTTGCGTCTTGTATAGTCTTTACAGTAGTAGTCCGGAAAATTCAATTTTCCTGCGCGTAAATAAGCCAGAAAATCTTGTTTCCAATAAGATTTCCGCAAAACAATATTGCGTTCTTCAACGAAAATTTTTCTGTTTTTTTTTTTATTTCACCATTTAATTGACCGGAATTATCATGATATCAACAACCATCGCTTAGCGCAATTATCAAAAGAAAAATAATATTGAATTTTAGAAGAGCAATGGTTTTGTAACTTGGACTTCAATCAGGACAATCGCGGGATGCCGATAGCGCTTGACTATCATTCCATCAACAACCATAGCTTAGTGAAATTATAATATAAGAATGCAATTAACTCTTTAGGAAAGCAATGGTTATTTGGTATGATACTCAAGGGCTTTTTGGAATTTTGAGCTAAATCTTGACAATGGCGAAATGCGAAAAGTTAATTATCATTCGATCAACAACCATTATGTGATTATCAAAAGAAGAATGAAATTGAAACTTTACAAAAATATTGTTTGTTTAATATGATAGTGCAACTACTTTTGGTATTTTGAGCTTAATTTTGACAATGGCAAAATGGTGAAAGCGCTTGACTATTATTTCGCTTGTAAATAAGTTCAAATCATTGTTTTTTAATGATTTATAAATTTAATATAATTAACAAAAACAAGTTGCAACAATTAAATATAATAATAATAACAACTTGATTAGTTACGATCGGTTTTTTAAGAGTTTCAAATTGACTTAGAAATAATCAATCAAAGTTTCGCTTGTCGTTTTGTAGAAAATCATCAGGGCAAAAAATTAATTGTCCCAACAAACATTACAACGTGAAGCTAATAATATTCATTTTTTAGAGCGTAAGCCCAGGACCAGTAGGTACTGACTTTGAAATGACCTCGACTCCAGGCAGCGACTACCCGAAACTGCGACCTGATGATGTTTGCGATGCAGTCATCTTTGTCATATCAACGTCGCCAGAAGTCCAAGTATGTTATTGATCATTTAATTTAAATTTTTTATTTAAATTAAATCTAACATAAAAGTTTATTTCAATTTGTTGATAGGTTCAAGATGTTATGGTTAGACCAGTTGGAATGCCAATGTAAATTATTAACGATTAGTCTACAACGAGAATTAGAGAGTTCAAACAAATGACCATCACTACTACAAAATACCTTTAGACCTCTGGATATACAAAGATAAGCTAGTATTTTAGAAAACCAGAAACCAATACTATTGTTGTAGTTATAAAATTAATATTATAACAAATTGTGCTTAACTAGTTAACTATTTTTTTAAATAAATGAAATCTTCAACGCACTATTTATCGAAATGTAATATACTGTAATTTTCTTAACCTGCTTATACCTAAAACAGAGTTAATACTGAAAATAGACTAATTGCATGTACAGGGTGTTCCAAATGTTGTTATGCGTAGCCAATTTGTAAAGTTTAAGTTTGGAATGTTCAGAATAACAATCTGAAAGGTTAGTGAATGAATTAAAATAGGTTCATAAAATAATGTTTGGTAACTAATGATTTGCAAACAATAATTCTAAATGTTAAAAATGGAGACTTCTATGATTTTCTGTATATCGATTGATACTATCAAATACTAGGAAAAAATCCAGTCGAAAAATTAAGAAAAAATAGATGGATATTTGTGAATAATTAGTGAAAATCCATATTAACTCTTGAAAATCAGAAAACGAAGTAAACTCCTCAAAATTTAGAAAGACTTACGATATAAACCTTTGAGAAAATTTATGAAAACTGTTTGTAAATAGTAGGAAATCTAAGAAAAAAATAATATTGATAGTTTTTGAAAACACTAAAAAACTTTAAATAGCAAAGAAATTTAGATTTTATAAATTTCTTTCAATTTTTTTGTAAAAATAGGATATATCCAATAATACACATAAAAATAAGAATATAAGATATAAATTAACACTTTAACTAATCTATCAACGTATTGCATACAATCATATATTATGTTTAATTCTCACTAAAATCAGTTGATCGTAAAATATTGCATATTTCTTTATGTACCAAATATTAATAAAGAACCCATTTTCTGTAAAAAGTACAATTGCAAAATACTAAATCTTATAATATCGGCCAAATATTCCAAATGCAACTATTCCTTTGTGTGGCTTCGTTAAGCTTAACATCCTCAAATCACCATTCCATGAGTTACTATCAATTTCTAAAGGTCGATAGTTTGTTGCTAATGTATTCGGATACAAATCGACTTCTTTGTTGCTAACAGAAGATACTATAATGGTCATGTTCTTGAACTCAGGCAATACCGCTTTTTCTGGCAACCTAAAACAGTAATAGAATATATTCGTGGGCATGCTTTGGAAATAACCAGAAGCTTTCTGACTTATCTGAGCAACTTTCTGGGCTTTCATCTGTACAAGCGACTAAAGCACAAACTTCGATGCCGGTGGCGATTGCTCCTCCAAAGGTTCTTAATCCATGATAGGAAAATAGACGATAAATAACGCTGGTTGTAGTATAGCTAGCAGGGTTGAAGAGTTCGATGAAGAACCTACAGCAGAAATTGTCTTCGGAGCATAGAGTGTAGTTTGTTTGGTTTGGGTCAAAGATTTGGGATGTATATCCTGTAAGTATTTTCATAATATTGGTATGGTATTCTATGCTTGAAGCTTCAAAATGAAGCTAAATAACTAGTTAGAATTTTTTTAAATCGATAATTATTGTTTCATGCTTTGATAATTGTAAATGTCAATATTTTCCATTGTACATGTGTACAATAGAAAAAGGAGCTAATCCAACCAAAAAATAGGCTTTATAAACCTCAGAAAGAGGTGGCGAAACTCAAGAAGAGTGTAAAAATGCCAACATACATACATCTTCCGTTAAATTTAATAACTTTATGGGGACTTCATCTACACCGAGAGCTTTCCCACCTTTTAGGCAATTTATCGCATTCTTTAGTTATTTCAGGGCTAAGGCTATGATGACAGTTGCTCTAAAAGCATCTCGTCTCGTCAAATCGTTCTTGAATATAGTCTTTCCAGCGCATAAGTTTTTGGGCTTACTATGTAAAGTCATTTATTTTATTATAGATGATACTCGTTTTCTGTTAGTTCCAGTTAACACTTTTATGTTCTTATGCAGGTTTAAGTTGTCGTACTGAGCTTGTAGTTTTTCGATATCTCAGCATTTTTAAGTAATATACCTTTTCTGCCTTAGCTTCATGGATTTTTCTTTTGATGATTTTGTGAATATCTGTATATTTTGTAAGATCTCCCGTATCTTTTCCGTCTTTCATTCATAAGGGCTACAATTTCAGATGTCATCTATTGTTGTTTAGGAAGAACTTTATCTGGTATTAGCATATCTCTGCTTCCTTCCAATAACGCGTTTTTGATACTAATGCATTTTTTATTGACCTTATCTGTATTTGATGTTTATATTTTCTAAATACTTTCTTTTACTTTTTCTTTATTTGCTCTTTTATATCTGCATCATTAAGTTTTCCGATTGCAATTCTTGCAAGTTTCGTTTTTGAATTTAATTTTTTTGAGCCTAAAGTTAGCATTGGCTACAACTGCATTGTGGCCGGATGAAACATCGGCGCCTGGATAAGTTTTGATCGAGATGATATTATTCCTAATTAGAATGTAGTCAATTTGACATCTGACGATTTTGTTTTTAGTGTGAGCTGGGATCTTCTTTTTCAGTGTAGCATCCGCTCAGCGGACGTTGGCTATCATGTTGGCTATAATAATTTTGTTGGCAGCGGCGCGGAAGAGTTTGCTTGATGTTTTCCAAACCATTGTCTTAGGATTTTCAACAAATGATGTTTGTCTCCTGCCGAGCTGGGGATGCCTACGTTTATAGACGACGTGGTTATAGTTAATAATTAGTGTTTATTACAACTAGGTTTTCAACATGACAGAATTTTATCTGCCTATTTCCTTTCTCATTTCTTATACCCAGGCCATAATCCCACACAAAGTTTTTTTCTCGTCCTTTTCCAATTTTTGAAGTCTCCCATAGCAATTGTGATGTCATGCTTGCAGTTTTTTAGACTGTATTCACTTGGTGATAGAACTCTTTCATTTCATCGTCTGATGTTTCACTAGTGAGTGCATAAACATGGATGATATTTATCTTAGTGATCTTAGCTTGATTTTAAACATCATAACTCGATGTGAATATGGAATGATGCTTGGGACTTTTGAATTATCTTATCTACTAAGATTGCAGTGCCGTACCTATTTTTGCTGTATATACTTCCTGAATAAAATATTGCCCAATTATCAGTAGGATATTGCCCAGATCCAGGCCATCGTATATCACTAATTCCCAATATTTCGTTTAATGTGTTATCAAGTTTTCCTTTGCTTAAAACATACTTCTTACCCTCTGATTATTGAAAATCTGTCAGGACTGAGGGCTGTTTTTGTTTTTTCAGCCATAAGTAAAAATAATAATTCTGAAGTGGTTTTCTGTTGCCTTGCTCAGCGCAGTATCACAAGCGATGGGACCATTATGCGATTCTCGCTTGTGATCATCTGACCTTAAGCCGTTCTAAAGCCCTTATTCTCAGATTTACTTTACACACTACTGAAGGTTATTGCAGCCATCAGTCAAATAAAAAAAAACGTATTTTAAGTTGTTGATGCTTTATCCTCTTATTTCAAAATGCCCTAAGTTCATTGTCAAGTTATTATGATTCGAATGGATAAACACGTTATTTATCTAGAGATTTGTTAACCGAAATAGTTTCAAAATAGTTTAAAAGAAAAATATCTATATCATATTGTTGCTCATAATTGATCCTATGAGAACCAGAGTGGCCAATCATAAAATTGCGTTTTTGAGATAATAGCTTAATCAAATTCTCCATATAGAAATCTACTTTCTAAAAAAGTTTGAAAAATATACCTTCGTATTTAACTAGGAGATGTCGCTCGCCAATTCAGTAGGTTACCAAGTTACTCAGCAACGTTTGAACTTTAGGACCTTGTATCTCAAAACACAGTTTTTTTACTTAGACTATTCTGATTCTCATATGCTCAATTATTGTATATGGGCTATAGAATTGTCAATATTTTCGCTCCAGTTGCGTGGTGGACGTCTGCAGAAACAGTTCCTACAATATGTTAACAACTGAACCAATGATTTTGGCAATCGCACAGTGAAGCGACCAATCGGTTATGTCAATGGCACTTGTCAATGCGCTTCAACCAAAATTCTCTGCATTCGTCGTCAATGAGAATTCGCAAATGACAATGGATTCATTCGCCTCTGTAAACAATCAGTTGGTCGCATCAATGAGCATTAATGTCGTAAACATTGGAAATTTTATTAACAGTTTGTTTCGTTGTAATTTCTGAAGATATTTCCAAGTGGGTTTAGTAGGTTTTGATGCTAACAATTTTGTAACATCATTTGGAATCGATTATATACTCCACGTGGCGAAGTCTTGGAGATTCACAATGAACAAAATTGTCACTAGTGCTTCTAAGATTGTGCCGAAAACTTTGGGTTAATTTATATCCATTGGAGAATGTGCATATTCAGCTTTTTAAGATCTACTTTGTGTTTCTGAAACTGTAAAGGCGCAACTATTCGTATTATAGGAAACTTCCGTTTTCAACTACACGAGCGTCGACAACGCTTGAACATTTTAAAATAATTATATTTAACAATTTTATACCAGAACAAATCACCATTATAACTTGTTTATAAACTTAATTCATTTCAAGGAATTAATCTGTATATTAGTAGTAAACAAAATTTAATTTTGCGCTACTTCATATCAAGATTTCCAATAAGATGAACATATACAAAAGCAGATGAAATGTAATTATTAGTCGACTAGTTCCATTGTTACCACCATTTAACACAGAAAACGGCGATAGTCTCGAAACTAGTCGACTGAACATTTCATCCCATATGCTCTTCTGCAAGTTTAACTGATACCGAGTTAGCTTTTGTTTGCAATTAAATATTTTCTTGTTTAAGAAACCTTGCATTCACAAAGTGCTGTTTGTTAATCAATCATGACTTGATATGGTTTCATTAATAAACGATACAGAGTTATTTTTTCCACAATGTTAACTTGAATGTATTGATTTCAATATAACATCTTTGGCTTCAGTGTTCGAAAGGATATTTCATTATTGTATAGGCGTCAAACCAGGGTTGAAAGTCGGCAGGCAAATATGTTATTACTTATTACAAAAAATTGAGAATGATTTATTTGTAATGTGTTTTAATTTATTGGATGCCTAGTTTGAGAGAGTTTCTGCTATTTTATTGTTTATTTATTTTACTCGATTATGACAAGCTGTAAGATTTATTAGATTTTGTTGTTGTAAAATACGATACCAATATGTATTTTGGGAATAATAAAAAATATTATTTCCAATTCAATTATAGAAAATTTCAGATTTTCTATTTATTACAACAATTTATTTATCAATTGAAGCCTAAAGGGGAAATGGGGAAACGTCCAATTTTTTTTTAATTTCTTATGGTTTCATATTCCTTAAAACTTGCTCTATATTGCTCTCAAATTGTACTAAGAAAGAAATGAGAGGTTTAGAAGATATGACATAAAATTTTGGCATACAGAAAAAAATAATGTATGCTGATTTTTCAGTTTCCCAACCATTTAACTTTTGTGACCCTTATTAGTTTTCTTAATTGCAGTAATGTTCTTAATGTTCGATGTAGAAATTACGCTTCTTATTCCTTTGATTATAATTTTAAAAATTATTACCCCTTTTAACAGTGAGCTCTTCAAATGCAAAAAAATGTGATATTATTTAATATTTAAGAAAAATATTATTGATTTTTGCTTAAATAGTATTTAGATTTTAACAACAAAAATTGATTATTGATATTTCACTGAATCTGTCTGATTTTTTTTTTAGAATTTCAATAAACTTTGAAAATTAGAATTCTATTTATTATTAAGTTTATATTCATTTATATTTTATCAAGATTCTTTTATTGATCCAAGCACTATCGAACTTTATGGAAATTTATTAAACAGTGTAAAAATTAAATGCCTCGAGATTTTAACAACAAAAATTGATTATTTATTGATGATATTTCACTGAATCTGTCTGATTTTTTTTTAGAATGTCAAAAAAACTTTATTGAAATTTTATTTATTAAGTTTACATTCATTTATATTTTATCAAGATTTTTTTAATTGATCAACGCACTTTATGGAAATTTATTAAAAAGTCTAAAAATTAAATGCCTTGAGGAGCTTAGAGCACACGTCAATTACATATCCATAAACGTTTCCAAGTGTTTGATGCTACAAAAATTGTTAGGTAACATTTAGTAGTCACAGTCCCAAGGTTAATTCTAGTTTCGCAAACAAACCACAAATTACAGTTAATTAGTTTCGAACTCAGACTGAATATAAAAAAATAATTGGTTGGAGTGCTGGAGTCTTGAGTGTGGTGATCAATCAGATAGTAAGTAAACAAATTGAATTTATATATCAAGCCGAGCGCAAGACTGTCAATTTCAATACTATTTAATTAAAGTTCGACCATTTTTACTCAATGAAATTTCCGAAAAAAGGGGAATGCAATATTTTCTTCATCTTCTATTAACATACGTAACTTTACTGAAATTCCATCAAATTATCATTATCAGATTTTGAAAAAAAAAAAAAATTTGAAAAAAAAAATATGCATTTTCTTAAAATATTATTGAATTTCGAAAAATATCATTGCAGATTATAGATTTCTACAAATTATGTTGAGAAAGAAAAAATAACAAATATATCTTGCAAACAAAACTTGGATAAATTAAAATCTGAATTATTCTAGTCAAATCATGCGAAGAAAATTTAAGAGAAAATAATTAAAAACCAGTTGTGGGTCAAACTAGGGAAATGCGTAACTCGGTTCGCCCGGCGCATTCACCACAAATAGAGAAGACCATACGCTAGAAATTCAGATGCAAAATCCTCTATAGTGCTGAGAATTAGATAATAAATTTGATAATATAAACCACGTGCAACCATGAAATTAACTAAAAATTTAAACAAATAGAAAATTTACCATATACTGAAAAATAAGGCAATATTTGTGAAAACAAACTGCAAATTTAGTTATTGTGTTAAACATAAAATTTGCATGTATATAAAATTCAAATATTATATTTAAGCCTTTTTCGCAGTCATACTTTTATATTTTTGCAAGCACAATCCTAAATGCACTACCATGTCATGTAAATTCATTTACGTTGTACGTTATAATGTAGTGAAAGGTAAAACAATGCAAATCCATCATAATTAAAGCGAAGTGTTATTTTGAAACACACAGTACGTTTACATCTTCGCACCGTATTTAATTATTTATGCAAATCCCTTTGGAATTTGAGACATGCAAAGCTGGGCGCGAGACGAAGCGCACGATAAGATTGATCAATATTCTGATACTCTTGCACGTAATTTCCATAAGTGTTTGACTTTGCAACAGACAGATAGTTTCCGAGAATATTCTAAATTGCGCTGAATACACAGCTTCCGTCAAATTATATATCCAGATATTCTTGGAAAACCAAAATTCGCTATGGCATGTATATTCCACGAATTATTATCTTAGCGTGAAGTTTTACCGTCCTCCATGGTTGCGCTTGCTTGGAATATGTTGAATTTTAAATAAATTTATACTTCTATCTCAAAGATTTTATACATAAATCTATTTATAATGGATCTGGTCATTTGCACCTTCTCTAGGTACGAATAAATTGCTATTTGCACGTACAGTAGGTACGAATAATTGGTAATTTGCTCCTGCTGAAGGTACGAATAATTGGCTACTTACATCTATTGTACAGAATATATTTAGGAATTTTTATTTCAACCTTTCCTAGTGTTCTGACTAATATTATTGATATTTTCGTAGTTTATAGTACTTAGATGTAAATTCAATAATTAAACATTTGTGGAATAATATAGTATAATGATTATACAAACTATACATCAGTAAAACGCAAACCACACACAAAATAAGAAGAAAATTAATCAAACTAAACAAGCTTTAATAAACGATAAATTTTTGCTAATGAAATTATTAACGATTATCAGCTGTATTTTACAAGAAAATTTACAATTGTATCATGATCTTTAAAAATATTTTCGATTTACAAATCAAGCATTTCTGTGCGTTATATGCACTTATATTGATATACAACGTGGTGTACGCCAGGGTTGCATACTTTCGCCAATGCAATTCAATGTATACACTGAGGAAATATTTAAAGATGCGCTCCATGAGGTAAATACTGGCATTCTGTTAACGGTGAATATATCAATAATATCAGATATGCTGATGATACTGTGATTTGTGCAGATAGCATAGAGGGACTGCAAGAACTTATGAACAATGTCGTGGA
>JARJED010318093.1:0-12296 GCA_030264515.1 Sepedophilus sp. GC000190 | reverse complement strand
CAAGTATTAATTTAATAAGAACAATTGAAACTTAAGAAGAGCCAATTATATTAAAAAAGTTAATTTCGTGAAAGTTCGACTTCCCTTTTGTATTACTCAGAACTTATATTATACTTTCGTCGTTGTTCAGAACTCGCTTTATGATCTCCTCAGTTAATTTTCTTTCCTTTTTTTTTACAAACGGTATTACTGTATTTGGAGGACAGCTTTTCGAGTGCTTTTCCTTCGCATCCGCTGAGTGATTCGAGTGGGAGTCAAGTGCACGTGCACACTCATCATATTCACAGTAACCAAAACCTCCACGAACTCGAATATCAGTCTTCCGATTCCGTAATCCCCCACTTGTGTTTCTCACCTAGCATTGTTCCATTTGCGGATGGTATTAGTTTTCCCTTTTGGGGCACCTGCGTGTGTTCACGTCAGCATTAACTGCAAGAATAAATTTCTAGCACTTTGATTCCTGCGTATATTGTTCCATGCATTACATGCTTTTGTCGTTAAGAACAAGAGACCTGCCACTAAAACACGTCAGACCCAGAGACTTAGGGCATAGTCGTGTCCAATATTTACACTCGTGGCGAAACTAGGGCGCATCAACAACACACATTTTTATATTCGAACTCACCGCAAGATATAAATTTCATCATACATTGATGGAATGGGTGCTGCGGAAAGCGTAAGCTAAACTAGAAAGGGCGTAACAATTAGAGAAACGCGAGAATGGGAAAGTTTATGATAAATAGCACCTGTGAGATCGTGTGTAGGGCAACACACGCACGAGGTCAACCATGCCTCGGGATCAATACTTCTCTTTCCCCCTGTTTCACACACATGTGTTCCCATTCCACGCACATTCACATATGCACAGATGAAGGAACTTTTGGGGGGCGAATCCGCCACTTAAATTCTTGAAACCGGCGTATCAGATATGCAACAAACGGTATCATGGTCGTCGTATTAATATTATATGAACCCTTTTGTTACGTAATAATGCTTTCCCCTCTGTAACCGCCAAACCCGGCGGCCATTGTTGCGAGTTTCCCTGTACGTGATCGTCCGCATCGGATGGCTGAAATATTATTCAAACACTTCCTGGGCGCGCGAATAACGTTGTACGGGTTAACTAAGGATGAATAGTTTTTGCAGGTAAACGCTAACGTTATATAAACCCCGCCGGAATAGAGGCGGAAAAGACAAAAAAGCCATTCGAACAATTTTATAAATAAGGCTGCTGCTGAAAGTGGAAGGCCCTTTTTTCGGAAACAACGTGATCGGAATTTTTTTGATTCTGCTCCTGTACGTCCTGATCGTGCAGGTTTTCCATTTATTTAAGCTTTCTCAAAAGGCTAGTTTATTTTTCTTTATGTGACAAAACTCCCGAAAGGGTCGTTTTTACTGTACTACTTCCTGTTTAAGTTAGCTAACATTTTCATTCGTGCTGATGAACCAAAAATTAAATATACACCAAAAACTTCAACCTAATATTTATGATTTTTATATTGTTGCGAGGTAATAATCAAATTTAATATTTCTAAATAACGACAACAACTCAATTATATATAACATCCTTTATTAGACATTCATCTTATGCAAAATAATATAATATTACATTAAAATTTCACTAGATTACATTACATATAATTTTCTTTCACCTCCCTCCCCATCCTCCCTCCTTTCTTCCTTCCTCTTTCGACCATTCCGCTTCATCACTTTACTGCCCCTTCCCTCATTTTCTTCTTCTTCACTTACTTTATCATTTCTCCCTCTCCTATCCTCACTCATTCATTCCCTTACCCCCTTCAACCCTTTCTTCCACTCTTCTATTACTCCCTTACACTCCATCGCCAAATTATTCCATGCATCCCTTCCATTTTTGCACAATCCACATCTAACATTCAGTGCTCTCATCCGTTCTCTCTCTCTCACGTTCCACATCTCGCTCTCGCTACCTCTACTTGTACACCAACTGCTCCGATATTCTTGCTCTCTTAGACATCGCTTTTCTCATTCTTCCCCATGCCCCCTCCCCATTTTCCCTTTAATTCCTCTTTACCTCACTCCACACCTCTTTCACCAATCTTTCCTCTGTCATCCTCCACATATACTCCTCAAATGTTACTGCCTATTTCTTTGCTTCCCATCCTATAGTTATCCTACTTGTCTCTTATAGCACTATTTATTCCGACGTTCATTTTTCCGCCCCTAGCAATCCTTTTAGAAACCATCTTTGTTATTTTTATCTTTCTTCTATCTCATACATCCCCCATACCTCCATACATCACATATGTTGTCGTCGCGTCTCATAACTACTCACCATTTCAATTTCCCTTATCCATCCATTCCTCTAATCAGCCTATCATCATCATTCAAATCCTTTTTGCCTTTTCTCTTAAGTACTTCGGATGCTCCTTACACTCCTCAACTTTCCACAATATATCCCAAATATTTAAACATTCCCACCTGCTCTATCTCTCCGTCCTCCCACATCTATCTTTCATTCGTCTTTCCTCCCTTTTTTATTTTATTTTTCTTTATTCGCAATAATTTCCCTCTTCTTCATGTATCTCTCGATAAATTCCATCATTTATTTTATGTCCTTAAATTTCCTTGCCAACAACACTATATCATGAGCATAAATTAACGTCCATATCGTTTCACTCTCCATTACTAACCCTCCAGCCTGTCCCATTGTCATTGTCTCCTCTAGAACGGCTATGTATAGATTAAACAACAACGCAGTCAAAGGACTCCACTGTCTAACTTCCCTATTTATCCTAAACCTCTCTTCTACTTTCTCCCCCACTCTTGCTGCAACTCAATAAATCAGTAATAAGGTCAAAATGGGTGGGATGGGGGTAACTTTGGAATTTTTAATAAGAACCCCTAGTTTTTATTCAGATAGTACGTAAAAAAATATGTAACTTTTACTCGAAACATTTTCTTCGATTCATGATATATGGCCCCGTAATAAAAATTCTGACCGCATGACATTATTATTCGTGTCTCAAAAACGCCTTAATATTTTTTTTAAAACTTGCCACATATATTACAAGAAATAACCGATTAATTTATTCGTTATAAGATTTTCGGAAAGAAAATTTTAAAAGGTAGTTTACCTGAACAGTTACTCAAATTTCTTCAATTACAGTAAATTTGGGTACCTATTCAGGTAAACTACCTTTTAAAGCAATTTTTCAGAAAAACTTAATAAGAATGAATTAATCGGCTATTTCATTGTAACACATGTGGGAAGCTTGATAAAAAAATATTGAGCCGTTTTTGAGATACGTGTGATAATGTCATGTGGTCATTTGTTTTATTGCAGCGCCATCTGTCATGAATCGAAAAATATGTTTCGAATAAAAAATTCTTATTTTTTACGTACTATCCAAATAAGCAATAAAATCTAGGGGTTCCATTAAAAATTCCAAAGTTACCCTCCATTCCAAACATAAGAGGAGGCGCGACGGGGCTAGTTTTGGCACACACAGATGTTAACTTTTTATGTCGGACATTTTTTCTTAGGATGTGTATTTTTCGAGATATTTAGTTGTCTCATGTTAAAAAAAAACTCGGTATAATACAGCTGCAGATTTAATATTGTTTGTTATCCCATTTAATAATATTGTTCATGTGGAACAATCGGAATGGAAATAGTAAATATATAGAAATTGATGGCGCTTATGTTTGAGGATTATAGTTGGACAGATTCAATCTGTAGCACAGTGAACGAGGCAAAAGCTGCCTGTAATAGGATTGCTCACAAGTCGAGATACGAAAATAGAAATTGCAATAATATATTACAAAGACAGTTTATTGATTCTTCGCAGAGAACATCTTTAGTATTTTATATCATTCCTATTATTCTAAATTTGCAGCGAAAACAAAAAATATTTATTAATTATACATTAATCATAATAAATATGAATCATTGAATTGTAAATTTCTTAACTACATATTCAGTTGTTGGTATTGTATTTTTCTGTTTTTATCACATGAATTTTGGATAATAATTATTCTGTACCCGGCGCATTTACCATATGTCGTTGCATAGGTATTTAGACAGGGCGCAGAAGACTGAAAAATTGAGAAAAATCAATCAAGTAGTGGTTAATGGACAGTAGGAAATAGCTCTAAAGCATTTTTTATATATGCCCTAAAAATATTATAAAATAGATTTTTTTAAATTATAAAAAACACACTTAATGACCTTGAATGACTTTGAAAAAAAAATACACAATTAGGTCTAATGGTCACCTAGCTTAATAAATTATTTAAGAATTTAAGCTTGCATTATAGATTATCAAAAAATTTAATTAGCAGGGCCGTTTTTGGACAAAAAAAATTATATTGTTATATTTTTAGATTAGACACAGAAGGCGGAAAAATTTGAAAAAAAAATCATGAAAGTAGTATTTAATGAAGTCTAAAAAATACCCGAAAAACATTTTTTGTACATCCCATAAAAATATTATAAAATCGAATTTTTAGTTTTTGACATTTTTTAGGACACTTAATGACCTTGACTGACCTTGAAAACAAAAATAAACAAATTGGTCTAATGGTAATCTATCTTAATGAATCATTTTAGATTTTAAGCTTGCATCATTGGCTATAAAAAATAAAACTAAAAAATTACCGTTTTTTTACTCAAAAAATAGGTATTGTTGAATTTTTAGACATGACGCAAAATCAAAATTTTTAATAACTAAAAAAAAAATGAACCCTTAGTGACCTTGAATGACCTTAAAAATGTACACAAATAGGTTTTATGGTCACATATCTTCATGAATGATTTCAGATTTTTAGTTTGCATAATTGATCTTAAAAAAAATTAAAAAGGACAATTTTTGTCCCGTACGAGAGCTTTAAAGGATGATTAACTAATCGACTGTGATTACCTTAGTTTTTAGTACCAAGTAACCCTTTTACAAGTTTATTTCAAAATCGAAGGTTTATTGCATTTCACCTATTTTAACTAGGGGTACCATATGTGCTCAATTGAGTAAATCTCACCTTTACTAGTAGTGAAAACACTAAATTTAAGGACGTTGATTACAATTAGCGGGGGCAAATTTCAAAGAGGCAAATAGGGTGCGAGGATTTGGCAACATCGCAATTTTCAGTCTCGTAAAATTTTGGAAGAAAATATGAATTACCGGGACGCGCGCGAGCTCGCAAAGGACGACGACGACCCTTGGGCGTCGTTTGGAGGTCCGCGCGGGCGGATTCGTCGTTTTTAATTAATTTATGCGGACGATAATTGTCGAACTTCTCATGCCAGAAGAAGTTACAAACGAGGGATAATGCCATGCACGCTTTCGGCGTTTCCAGATTTTCAAATTCAACACTATTTTTGCTATTATTATAGAAATAATTAGTAACTTTCACAGAATATTCTTCTAATATTATTCTATCGTTAAAAAATTAAATTACATCATGTTTAAGTGTCGTTTTTATCATCAAATATCTCGAAAACGGTGTATTGAATTGGTCTAAAAATTTATATGTAATATTGTGGCATAATTATGAACATTCTGTCAATTTCAGAAATATCCATCAGAAAAATTAATATGTATGAACATCCATCCATTATTTGCTACAAGTGAACAACATCTTTCTCAACTTACTATATTTAATAAAACTCACAACGAATTTCAATTCTATAATTTACGTCGCTACTGCGCACTTTGTTACTGCCATCAAACACAATTTCCACAATACTCCCCGCATCAAATGTACCCACTCTTTGACAACGTCGTCCTCCACGACGAAAATAAAGAATTAAAACCGAACTCTCACTATAATAAATAACGCTGCGCTGTGTCCGACTTTTGCAACAAACGACGAACAAACAAAAAAAAAAGCGCCCGTCTTATTTTAAAGCTGAAAACACATCCGGAAACGCTATTGATCCCCGTCCGCTATTTTATTTTCCCTTATTTTTTTCGCCCGTCGCCCGCCAGGAATTTATTTCGCCCAGCAGAAATATTTCACCGATGATTTCAATACGTTCCACTTACTAGCGAAATATTCCCGACAACCAGAAATAAAATTGTATTCCGGAGGGAATTCCGATTCATGAATTATTGATCCCCCATCCCTAATAAAGGAGTCCGCCTTGTCTGTGTGCCGTGCGACCGAGTGGCCGGCGGCGAAGCGCGCGGTCCAGTTGAAATTCTGTAAAAAAATTAAATTAGCTAATACAGTATACGAACGTGGATGCTCACATTTATTTGTAAACGTTTTCGAATTTTGATTTTAAAATGTTGACTCAAAATAATATATAATTTAGCATTTCCATTTATTCACTTAAAGTTAAAAATATTATCACATTTTATATTATCATATGTAATATGTAATATGATAAGGTATTCTTTTCGTGAAAAAAAAGTTTTTCAAAAATTTATGAAAATTCATCTTTAGCATTTGTTTACAAAAAATGTCCGTGTGTATGTATGTGTGAATGGGATTTTTATCGCACGTTTTCTCAAAAACGACTGAAAATTTTTGAATAAATGTTGACTGTAGGCATCAAAGAAGCTGAAAGGCTTGTTTTCACCATTTTGTAAGGCAATACATGTACTTCTTAAAAATATCTTTACTGGTAAACTACCTTTTAGAGCTAATTTTAAAAAATACTTGGAAATGTAAATTAATCAGCTACCTATTTAATTGTTTTACATGTGGCAAGTTTGATAAACATATATTGACCCGTTTTTTGAGATATTCCATATATATCATAATTTCGATTCATACAAAATCGAAAGATAACTTAGATTATTTATGATATACTAGAAGACATTTTTTTTTCTGCCAGTAAACACAACCCGACTTTATACTGTATGCAACTCCATTTGGTTCGATGAGGTTTTTTGGCCGTACTATACGGAGCACAACATCATGATGTTCCGTGCACAGGTAGATGTTTTTCTTGATCACGTCGTTGATCTATTGGCACATAGGGCTTGAATCTGCATACAACTTTTTCACTAGAAGAGCCTCTTGATGAAACGGAAGCTCCAATCTAACTAAGTATTACTACACATCGGAAAATCTTGAAGCTCGTAGCACTATTGGTTCTTCGTTTGAAACTTATATATGACTTTATTACTGATGTATCAAGAAATTGCCAAAATAGATGATGGTACCATTTTCGGTATTTCCGATAATGACGTAGTAAGATTTCATCATATCAGCTTTGTCAGCTCCAGCCATATACCTTCAGTAGTCTATAATTGCCTTAGGATAATTGACTTCAGTCATACTTCCATATTTCTCCCTTTTATTCACTTTAGTTTGATCTATAGGAGAATGTACAGTAGAGAGCAGTTGAATAGTTCTTTGTCTTTACATTGGATACAAGATACTTTGCTTCTATAAACTGCCCAATCGAAATCTCCTCGATTCATTTCTTTATCGCCTGAAAGTGAGAATATTCTTTCTGTTTACGCGTACAGTTCCACAAACATAAATTTGATTTTCTTGTAACGAAAATAAAAGATCAGTTGTTGTGAAATAGTTGTCAACGTAAGCGTGATGTCCTTTTCTTTCAAGACCTTTAGTCATGTCAAAGCACTACCCATTCACCTAAACCTGTCTCAGGTTTATCTGTACGCTTTCCTGTATAGATTTCAAAATTACTTAGATAACCTTCTTTATCGGCGCATGCCCAAATTGTGAACGGGTTTCATTGGCATATATTGCTTGAAAGCAATTAGGCTTTTAAACTTTAACATGCTCTCATCGACAAACACTTCTTTTGATGGGAGATAATATTTCTGGAACTTTTTCTTCAGTAGTATGGTCTGATTTTGAACAATTTATCAAAACCAGGCTCTCCTTTTTTGCCATTGTTGCATTGTCATTGCAATGGAGGCTAGTTAGCAGGTTTACGCCTATTTTTAATGCTATGAAATCATCACGCAATTCTGGACGCGAGAGGAGGATTTTTTTAAACCCATGAGTAAATTTAGTTTCAGTTGTCTGAAAAAAGTTTCTTTTTTCTTTGGAGGCATACAAGTTTGTTTGTTCTGTAACGAGACGAATATCATCGCCAAAAAGAAGCAAGAAGAAATATATAACTTTTGTGGCATCAGATGGTACTTCGGAGCTGGGACCAGTTAGTTGCTGAAAATGAATGAGTTTCGAATCAGTTTATTGTTTTTTCTAGTTCACAAAGTGGATATGTGGTATATTGTCTTCTAGATCGTCTGGATCGTCATCAATGTCGCTTCCAAATTCCAGATCGTCGTCACTCAAAATAGTTTCCTGAGCAATCGCTTCGGTAGTTTCCTTATTTTCAATGATGATTTCAATTATTTATTCCTCTTCCCCGCTTTCGCTTATTACTGACTCTCCATCAGAGGGAATTTCATCAACCATAGCATAAGCTTTATTGGAGGTCAGATTAGACAAATCAATTCGTTTTTCCATCATAGTGAAAAAATATGAACTTTAGTACACGCACACTGGTTTCGCCGCAAAACCATATCTACTTGACAAAGTAAACAATGAAATATGTAAAACAACTATACTCACCTCTTTGTTAGTTCTTGAGTAATACATTCGTCCAATAAAACGGAGTAGTTATCTCACTTTTTACAAAAATGTAGATAAAAACGAAATCATTCACAGAAAGTAGTTTTTGGGATAATACTTTACTTTAACCTATACTGGCTATGCAGTTTTCGCCAATTGGGAATTTTCGATGAAGATCAATAGATGGCGCACTAATACCCATGTAGGAATGTGGTTTATCTATAAATCCTGTCCGCCTATAGAAATAAAAAAATAATTAATAAGTGTTTTCTGTGTGGAACCACTATGTTTCAAAGGGTTAAAGATTTTCAAGGCGCATTATTTTTAAAGATACTCCATTCATCTCAAAATAAAATTATCAATACTTTTAAAGAAGTTTCAAAATTTTTGGAAAAATAACTCGTATTTTTAAGAATATTTCTTATGGATCTTTAATGATTTTTAAGAATTTTTCTAATTTAAGCATTTAAAATTATAATCTAAAGTGCTTTCAAAAATCTTCAAAGATTTTTTTTTAATTTGATCGATCTTTTTTGTTTATGGAAATATTTGCAAAAATATTAAATAATATCAAAATTATTGAAGATTTTTTTTCTGTAATTTTTCGTTTTATAAATTCTAAAAATTATTATAGACATTTAAAGTTGTATTTTTAATGATTATTTTAACGGTCGCCTGGAATAAAAAACAAAATTACGAATTGCAGAACTTTCAAAGAATTTTCAAGTTTTTTGTGAATCCTAGAATAAATTGAATTATTTTCAAGATGGTTTAAGATGTTTTTAAAGAATATTCACTATTTTACCAAGAAAATATAAAATTGTTATCTGGAATCCTTTCCAACTTAAAGAAAAATAAAAGGCAGTCCTGAATTTGAAGGTAAAGTTCCAACCCTTTGTTTTATTTTCTTTTTCGTCCTATTTTTTTTACTAAAAACCCGACAATAAAACTCGATAATTACGGTGAGCCGTGCTTCTTTTTAGACGTTTTTGAAAAAAGCATCTACTAACGACGTCTGATCCGTCCGTTTGTCGCGTCAATCAACTCAAAAGCTACCTAACCGATTTTGATGAAATTTGATATCTGAGCATTTCAATTAAACTTATCGACACACTTTTAATTTCAATGCTCTAGATATATTTTGATGGACACTTTATATGAAAGCCAAAATCGATAAACAGTTATATCTTTTAAATTACAAAATATATTATGTAAAATTTGATAGCTCCATTCGATTAACAGCACAAAAAATACATCTTTGTTCTTTTTACTTTTCTGGTATTTTTAATAATAACAGAGATATTCTTGTAAATTGATTTTAATTTTACGCGCGCTATACACAATTACTATCAAAAGCGTCTATCGTGGATATTCCTACTTGTTTAAAATGGCTCAGGTATTTTACAACCCGACATCTAAGGTGTTGAAAATATTTGCCCGAGTAAAAGGAGTCGCCAAGCAAGAAAGTTTGAGAAGCCCTGAATCTAGATTAGATTGCCACATCATTTTCTTTTCAGAATTGTAAGAATTTTTGAAGATAAATTAAAATGTAATAAGGAAATTTTCAAAATAATAAAAAATGCTGCATTCTTTGACGAAAATGTAAAATTTCTAAAGTAATCTTGATTTCATTGATTTTTTTTAAATTGTTAGATTTTTGATTAATTTTTTATATTTTCTTTCTATTTCAACAACATTCATTGATTTTTTTTAAAAACTGTAATTATAATGTTTTAAATAAGTTTATGTGTTTCAGTATTTTTTTAAGAAATTTCCTTGAATTTATGTAAAAAATGGTAAATTTTCTTTAAATCTCATTGAGTTTTATTAAAAATAGATAAATTTTCATTAAAATTCTACAAAATTTGTTGAAAATTTGTTATTATAATGAAGTTTCAGTTAAGTTTTTGTGATAAAATTGTTGAATTTTAGCCAGACTGATGAACTGTCTGCGCCAGGAATCGAGCCCGGTTTGCCTATTGGTATGCGAAGTCCATGACCACTGCAGCGCAAAGTCATTAAATTTGAATGGAATTCACTTAAATATCTAAATTTATTGATTTAATTTAAACATTGTTTTATTTTTATTATAATTCTCGGAATGTCTATTAAATTTATTTATATTCAGCAAGTTCATTAATTTATTTTCTTGCATGTACTATTAAAATTCGATTACATTTCAATGAAATTATGCGAAATTTAAGAAAATTTATATAAATTTTAACAGAATTTATACAAAAATTGCATAATTTTGATTTCATTGAATTTTTTTGCTTAAATTGAAATCCAATTAAATCTTCCTATTTCTAGTCAGGTGGGCGAAAATAAGCAATCATAACAAACTTATACTGCAAAGATTGACCATGGAATCTTATAAACGGTGTTGTCAAACGCAAAATTTCGTTGAGATTTTAAAGTTTTTTATCTTTATGTTTCCTGAACTGGCAACTTGCAACACTGTTTGTGTATAAAATTAATTGATGCATTGACTTAACCTAAAAATCAGTCTTAATATCAATTTGACAACTTGGTAATGAAAATAATGAATGAGATAATAAAATTTATTGCAAAAAATTTTCTGACCGAATATCCCTCGAACATTGATAAATACTTATAATTTTGCAAACTTCCTCAAGCACGTTTCTATTACATAACATAACATAACATATCAAGCCACGTGCTTTCAGAGACTTACAAAATTATTTCGTAATTATCAATGTCCTTGGGATATTGCAGCTGAAAATAATTTATTTTTTACAAATATATTTTAAACTTCTGCAAAATTTGTTAATTTTCTTTTCTTTTGATGAAGTATGAGTTATTTTTATGAAATTTCTTTAAATTTCAACAAAATTAATTAATTTTTTTCATAAACACTAGCCTTTTTTAAAAATTTTCATTAGATTGTTATGAAAATGCATTGAATATTGATAAAATATTACTAAATTTGATTCAGATGTTGCCAAAACTTCATTGAATTTATGTAAAAGGTTTCAAATTTGGATCGAATTTTATTTAAAAGTAATTAAAATTTTATAATTTCAGCATTATTCCTTGATTTGACTATTTTAAAAACTATATAGGAGTATTTTTTAAGAAAATTTTGTTTAAATTTAATTCAATTTGATTTTCATCAACAGTCAATGACCTTTTAAAGAATCATAGTAAAATTTGATAAAATTTCATTTAATTGTATTAAAAATAACACAAGTTCATTTTTATATGACAATTATTGTCATATTTTGGTTACAATTCATTCAGATTCACTAAAAACCATTACATTTCGATGAAATTCACTATTTTTTTTACAAAGTTAGTAGGTTTTTGTTTGTTTTGATAAAATTTCAATTATTTTATTATAAAATTTCTTTCATTGATTCTCGTAAACTTTAAATAAATTTTTATTAAAATTGATTTAATTTTAATGAAATGTCACTGAATTTATACTAAATTTTATCAAAATTTTATTGAATTTATATACCATTTCAGTGAATTTTTCCGAAATTGTTGGATTTAAAAAAACATGTTTAATGTGTTGTATTGTATTCGCACTAAGTTTTTGAAAATCCATATTAAACATTTTAAAATAAAAAAAAACACTTGTAATTTTAACACGTAATTTTATTTATATTTGATTTTCAAATGTAAGCAATGAAAAAAAAAAAATAAAGTTTTCACTACGTATGTTTCGCCACACAGTGGCTTCTTCAGGTGAAGAAAAAACTTAGGAATTTTTTTTAAGAGTTTGAGTAAAT
>JARJED010317507.1:0-10328 GCA_030264515.1 Sepedophilus sp. GC000190 | reverse complement strand
TCCCAATCCTACTACTATCCGTGTACCGGCAGTGACGTCACCGCTCGGATTCGACTGGTACACATGGCAGCATAGGGCATGAGCAATCCTCTATACACATAATAGTCGACGATCCTTGGATAGCAGCAACCCTTCTCGATATCCCATCCCGTCTATCACGGGGTATACTGAAAAGGATCGCCGAGACAAACTTTATAGATTCATCCTTGCTCGCTTTGAGCTCGGTCTCGTCATTCTCGATAAGGAGAGAGCGGGAGGGAAGATTTTTATGAGAGCGATCTCTTCAGAAGTAGACGGGTTTTCTTTTTACACTGGAAGGGGTAGGATTTGTCTGGACCACTTTTTTTGCGGGGAATTCAGTGGTTTCGTGTCCAATTTTCTTAGTGTCATTACATTTATTACAGAATTTGGGCGTGGTCAGGAGCTTGCAGGCTTTGGCTCTATTATTTTCGTCATACATGTGCAGGCCGGAAGAAAGACGTAACTCCTATAAGGATAGTACATCTGATAGTGGCCACAGATCTTTGAGGACTTCTTTGACATCAAAGGTGGCTCTTGCTAGTGATCAGAAGTTATGTTATCTTCTTTAATAAATAATAACTAGTGTTCTTGAAGCGTTTCCCATTTGCATTTTTGCTGAAGGTTGCTTAGTTTCGTGCTACAAATTTTCAAAAATCCCTTTATATTTTGCCTATCAGTTTTCTTCTTTAGTGTAAACTTATTACTTTACACTTTCACCACTAATCAGATCAGGAGGTGAAACTATTTCGCGGCCTATCAGAAAATATTCTGGCGTTAACATGAGGTATCGTCAAGGTCTTCGGAGAATTCATACAGCGGCTGTGAATGTAAGCACGTTTTGATTTGGTATGTTAGTATACTAACCTCTTCATATATGAAAAAGAAATCTCCGATTCGTTATAGGCGATGCCTCATTCACGCCCGCTTGTCATAATTCGCCGAAGTGAATGTTATTTAGTTCCAATATTACTGCTATGCTCTGAATGCTGGATTTCATTAAGGTTATTCCATTATTGAGATAGATGTGAACAAAGACTATCTATCTAGTAGTTCAAGGGGTTACTTGATATTGATATTGAATCCATCCTATTGATCTACCATTTTTGAAGTTACAGGTTGATCTCATTCGATTTGTAATTCTTGAGTTAGTAGCTTTGATTACTTTGATTACTACTGGTACGAGCTATCCCAATGGACTAAATAGCTTCGCAAATTCTGATAAAATATTCCTATTAGCAACTTTTGGAGTATAGAAGTTGTAGTTTGAAACCTGAATGCATCATCAGATGGGATCCATAGTATTCCTTAGGACATTTTTGCTTCATCGTTTAATATTTGAAAGGTTCATTGTTCTTAACTTTTGCCAGGAAGTGTTCTAAGTAATTGAGGACAATTGCTGCACCAACTTCTTAGATTAAATCTTCCTGATTTCATTGGTAACGTTTTTGCGTCTTTAAGATTTTTTGGACCGGAAAGAATATCGCCCACTAAAAAGTCTTGTGATGTAACTTTATTGCTAGGTATGAAATGGATGCTGTACTATATGTCACCGAGTTTAATTCATATACCTTGAAGTGCTGATTATACCATATCAGGTCTCCAAAGAATTCGTTGATACTGTCTTCGTGGATTTTTATTTAGTAGACCTGCATTTTCGATATTTGCCAAACTACTATTCGGCGCTTTCTTCATCTGAGAAGTATATCAGATAGGTCCAGCTGGAATTTTGATCTGACATACATACATTCGTTTCGGTTGGTACTGATTGTTGTTCTATTTAATGGAAAATGTTATTACTTTTGCCACATACGATTACAATACTGTAGTACTCACGTCTCATCGTTTCTACATTCAATTGGTTGAGAACTATCAGCTATACCTATGAAACCCGCGATTTAACTATAATGTAAAATCTGAATTTTTTTATAATGTGTATATTGAATTCACATGAATGCCCACAAATGTTTCTAAACAATTCACACGATCTCATTTCGTTAACTTTCTTCTTACCTCTCCCATCCAATAATCAATGAATGGTATAGGTTATATCTGCAACAACTGGTAGATTAAAGAAGTTACTAGGACCTAAAATGTGCATCAACTGTATTGAAGTTTTATTAGGTATGCAAATGCTACCCATATGGGGTAATCATTACCACATAAATATGTGCAACTTTTATAGCAAAACCCAGCACTGACGATGTTCGCACTTTGACGCATGTAACATTGATAAAATTGGAAATGATTGATCTACAGTATGTACTATCGCTGGATCCTACAACTGGGAATTTACTTCATGATTTGATCTCCAACACTTTAGAAATCATCAAGGTAAAATTTGAAATTCCAATAAGTTAACTTTCTCTACTTTGGACCCATCTAATCATTTCCGTAAATCCAAGATACATCACATATCTGCCTATTTGGAAACAATAATCTGCATCTGCTTGTTTTACCACTGTCTCTCTCTCTAATATATACTGTACAAACTCGTCGTGTCTTAATAATATATGTGTCCCACCATGCTGCCTCTTCTAGTTTTAAATCTATGCCAATTTTTTCGCTTTTCCTTAATTTTTTCTAAAACCTCATTGCTAACATCCATTGATGATATTCTCAGCATACATCGCCAATATCATATCTCAAAAACTTCAAGCTTTTTCCTGCCTGCCTATGACATTGTCTATGTGCTTCAGATGTTTGTCTTTAGAAGATTTTTTTAAATTTAATTAGGAAGATGTAAGAATATTTACAACAAAAAAGAAAACTGGTCTGAATTACCTCAAAATGACAGAAACAAAATCCTGGTATGTGTTCCCCAAGAAAAGTAAGCACCATCGTTACTTTGACCTTAAGAACAACTTTAGCAATGGCGTATTCTTTATGCTGCAGTATGTTGCACCAATGGCAATTATTACAAATTAATGCTTGTTTTATTACAGGTACATTGTTATGCATAGAACTCTGATTCCTGATGGTACGTTTGTGGTCGTGTGGGAGGTCATCCGATCGTTGGTCGTCTGGTATATGTGCCTACGCAACCCATTTTCAATCATCGCCAAGCAGGCTCATGGATTTACAATTTACGTAGATGTTATCGGGCACGTGTCGCTATTGGTGGATATGTATGTGGTTTAAAAAAATTGCTAGTATCTATCATTATTTGTGGCATTTCAGGTATATTCAGATGCATGTGTGCTACTACAACGATTTGGGTTTACTGATCTACCATCCGAATTACACTGCACAGAACTATATAAAGGGCAGGTTCATAGTAGATCTACTTGGTTTCATGCCTATTAATCTAATTCTAGAAACCTTTTTTACACTTGATCAAGATGTTATTCACGAATATCAGGCTTGGCTTTCCTTGAATAAGATGCTTCTGTTAATGAGGTCGAGGTGTTTGATGTATAATACTAGTACTGGGACACGTGGAGCTATTCTTACGTGAGTTTTTTTTAGTTTATTTTATATTGGAGAATATAGTGCTAGAGTTTTGGAGTTAATTAAAGATATAAGGTTTTTGTTGACTCTGATTTTGAAAATTTGAAGATAATATAATTCGGGAAATGCCCTAGATGCTAAGGTATTTCAAATTTTTTATGTTTTTGTGACGAATCTATAAAAGCGATCGGTACGGGCTATGTCAAGGAGTATACAAAACTGATGGTTGCTGCAGGATTGTCTGGTGAATCTGGGGTTGCTTTTTTCTTCACTTTCACTTTATTGTTTTTCTTCAAGCTGTTCCTGATTATTTTTGCTAAACGAATTTAATTAAAAAATATACGTCAAAACATAATTATCTGTATATTTTGTTTCAATTGTTAAAAAAATCCTATATATTTTTTTAAATCTTAAAAAATATGTTTTTTTAAATTTCTTATTGTCTTAAAAGCAATTCTAAAAATATCCAAACGAAGAATGTTAATAATTTTTTAAACTTATCCAAAAAAAGAATTTTGAAAACGAAACAAAACTTATGAAAATATCAATGCATTTTGGAGGTTTTGTAAAATTTCAACATATGTATTTCCAAATAGTTTTCAACGAATTTCCATTGGAAAAATAAAAATTTCTTTTTAGTTCTCCAAAAAATAAACTAATTTTCAATCACTTTCTAAACAGAATCAAATTTTCTTTAATTTCCCAAAAAGCTTTGTATTTTGAGAAGAGTTTTCCAAATTTCTAAAAAACAAAGATTTACAATTAATTAAATAAATGAACTACATAGTTAGAACAAATACAAGAAAAATCAAGATTTTCTTGAAAATGTTTCAAATATTCAAATGGATTTTTTCCACGAAAATAGAACCTAAAGGAAATAAAAAATAAAATAATTTTCAACAAAAAAACGAGTATTTTTGAAATCTTTTCTAAAAATCACGTTAAATTTTCAACAATTTATAATATTCCTTTACAAAATCATCATTTCGCAAAATTAAAAAAGATAGTTTCCGAATTCAACGATGCCTTTATGGTAATATCATTTCTGATAGTTGAAATTGCATTTTTGATAATTGGACTGACATTCTGATTTTCAAAATTGTATTTTGACATTTTTAAATATAAATTTCCTTCCATCTCTTCTTCTTTCATTTATTAAGCTCAATTAATAATTCGATCGCTGAAATTACATTTTCACGGTTCAAATATCATTTTTGACGCCGAGTTTGCAAAGAAATTTCGAAAATGTTGAAATTTTGTTATCGATTTTTCGGATATTTTCAATATTTTATTAAGGATTACAAATAGTTTTTGAGAGAAAACTTCTGGAAGTTTTTGATAATTTTACTAATGCAAACTTATTATTTTAGAATGATGATTTATTTCTCATTATTACTGGCAGCAATTTACAATGCACTGGGTTCAATTTTACTACTAATGGTATCCAACTTCGACAGCACTAAAGATTCCGAATCACTCTTAGGTTTAAATCCGAAAAGAGATTCGCAACTCTTCATCAGTTATCATAGCGAAGGTATTACTAATATAATCACCTCTTGCCTATTATAAGTTACATACCCATCACGCCATTGCCTTGCGGGACAGGCAGTAACATTATGAGGATTAAGTTGATTTAACTAGTTCTCTACACACTTTCCTATATTATAAGTTAATAATAAAATTCTAGGAACACCTAGTTCTTTAAACGACTTTGTAATGTGTTTGCGCTGGATGGCTAACAAATTCCTCAATATTGGCTTCGAATACTCAAATATACAATCAACGGTTGAGGAATTGTTCTACAGCATACTATTATGTTACTTTGGTAAGTGAAAAAAATCATCATCTAAAGGTGGCTGAAAATTCCACAACATATAATCGTGTATACCAAGTACTTAGCATCTCTACACCAATGTGATTTTTGACCGATATTTGTGAAATTTACATTATTTCTTATGAAATAAGTGGAGAGGATAAAATTAAATTTCAAACTCCTATAAATTCTTATGAAATTTTCTTCCAGAATCCGCATAGTTTATCCACAATTGTCTTTTGTAATTCCACTTCCTACACTTTTTCTATGTTATCGTTTTCAATTTTTATATTTAATTATGCATTTTTCAGGTTATTTCGTATTTATATTTGTGGACGTGGTGATCGGCAGCAGATTCACAATCAGTCGCAGTGTCACGACATTCCACGTGGACATGACTAGTTTGAAAAAGTTCTGCAAAAAACAAAAAATTTCTAAACCAACTTTCAAGTACGTATATACAGCAGCATGATGAATAAAATTAAAGGATATTTTATAAGTTTTGACTACTGCAATTGCATTTTTTCTAAATTAAATTGATAATTTAATTGTTAAATTCTTGTTATAACACTTTTAAACATTATTTTTGGGATTAATTCACAATTTTGATTGTTAAAATGAGATTTTTAATAGTCAAAACTAAAAATATCGTCTTAACTCTTGAAATTTTATTTTGATCATTTCTCTTATTCTTGTATTTTGTTTCATCTTTGTTTGATGAAATGCTAATCAAACCATGAATAAGTCATATAATTTTAATTATAGTTCCGTTAAAAATTATTATATTTTGGTGAATTTTGTTCGATATTAAACATTCATTTATTGAATTTCTCTAAATATCACATGATTTTAATGAAAACATTTGAAATTTGTCATAATTCATTAAATTTTGAATAAAGTTTATTAAATTTTACAGAAATTTAGTTGATTTCTTCTAACGAAAATGTATAATTTTTATGAAATTTCATTGATATTGCTAATAAATTATGAAAATTCTAACGACATTTATACGTACTTTCAATTCGTGAAGTTTCTTAAGAAATCACTTGATTTTGATGAAATTTTGATTGAGAGTTCGCAAATTTTGTCAAATTTTGATTGACTGCCTATTTTTTTTTATAAAAAATTACAAATTTTGATAAAAAATAAATTAAATAAATTAAATCAATAAAATTTTAATTATATTACTTAAAAATCGTGACATTTTTATTAAACTTCTTTCAATTTTTGCAACAATTCATTGAATTTTTTCTAATTAACTTGATTTTAAAGAAATTTCAATAAAGTTGATCACATCATAAAATAAGGTTTACTCAATTTTAAATAATATGTTTATTGCGTATGATTGAATTGCGAAAATGAATTTCACTATTTGAATTTTCAGTTCTTAGTACAACGTAGTACTCTATCATTAAGGGTATAATCTATAAATCGTTTAATCTTAATGAAAAGTTATTAATTTATTTATAAAGACAATATTATTACATTTCGTTAAATATCACCATAAATCATTAAATGTTTATGAAATTTCATTGGAATTGTCTTTAAATTATTGAGTTATTGCAAAGAATTCTTACGAAATTTCATTGAATTTGAATAGAAATGATAATATTTTTACTAATAATAAATCTCTAATGATATAATATTTATTAGAAATAATTAAAGATATTCATGAAATTTTCATTTCAATGGCATTTTCAATTAATTTGTGTAAATTTTTCAATACATTACTTTATTATTTTTTTATTACTGGATTCACATGTATTTTCGGGAAGTTTCAAGTTTTTTTTCTTATTATTGCAATCGTTTAGGTTTACATTGATGCACTTTAACAACGTATGGAAACACACACAAGGAGTGCCAAAAACGATTATCAATATCACGTCAAAAACTATCCAGCAGGACTTTGCGTTGCTTATCTATGGTGACACGTTAGCGAAATCGATTGCATTCTGTAGCACGTCCGCTTCTTTCAAGAGACGCTTGGGCGTACATTTCATCGAAGAATATCACATTGATAAATCAGTTATAGTACAGGTGAATGATATAGTTGGTTCTTTCTACATGGTACACGAGGGGAATGTAAATGTGTTGGATAGCAGTGGTAAAGTAATGGAGGTAATGGGTAAAGGGAGCATATTCGGTAACTTCGATAAAGTAAAGTTGATTCGATCAATGATCACTGTGGTGGCAATTGACAATGTGATCTTGATCAAAATGAGGACTACTCAAATGTACGCAGAGCTTGAAGAGGAAATTGCTTTGCAAGCTCTTATTCAAGATCATATTGTTTTACGTAATTGTGTAAGTATTATACAATATATTAATTGCCAGTTGTCAATACTAGGTGTGTAAATTTAGTTCCCGGAATGTCTCGATTAAAAGAAGTGGAATAGACTTAATACGAAATATGTTTGATATTTATTCAAAGTAATCTCTATTTCCATGAATTCATTTACTGATACGTTCTAAAACTTTTTGAAAGAAAGTAAAGATGTCCGAAGGCGGTTACAGCATGATTTTGATTCTGGACTTGTGCAAACGAAAAATTTTGGGTCTTGGTTATGTTACTATTACATGCTCTAACTTTCGTCTCAGAATCGTACTGAAACACACATGATTCATCACTAGTAGACAATATCCTTTTAACTTATCTTTTATAATTTTCTAGGCCTATATGAGTCGTCCACCCTCCTCAAAGAAAGTCTACGAAGTTAATAAGTTTCTACGTTTTGTTCGCGCGGCAATGGACTCTTACACAATGATCATATTGGACATAATCTTCGTCATGATAGCTTTCATTCTCTGCACATACTACATAGTTTTCGGAGGGACTGGATTTATATACTACAACATCGTGATCTACTTCGTGGTGGTCATAAAGGTGACACTGGATCTGATCAATCCGGGCTACGGAAAACCCGATTATTCAGTTAAGGCGATGAGGAAGAAGTAAGATGTTAGCGCAAGTTCTCTTACAATAAACCAAAGGTGACATTTTACAGATTCAAATCATTTACATTCATAATCGACGCGAGTTCTCTGATACCGTTGTCGGTTTTGCAATTCTTTAGTTTTATGGGTCCCGATAAGTCGTACAAGAAGAGGCTGTTGTCTGCAAATGTTCTCATCAGAATTGTAAGTCAACAATAATCTTTCATCCTGTGAAAATCTACTCATTTCCTTGATGCTAAGATACACTCCACATCTCTGATTATTTGGGGACAAAAATTTAACATTTACCTCGTTTTACTCCTATACGTTACTGTAATAGATCACGTACTAGCTGTTAATATGTGTCTTACCATCCTATCTCTTCTAATCTTAATTGTATGCCAATTTTGCTAATCTTTAATTCTTTCAAAAACTTCATGATTGC
The DNA here is from genome assembly GCA_030264515.1 of Sepedophilus sp. GC000190. Taxonomy (NCBI): domain Eukaryota; kingdom Metazoa; phylum Arthropoda; class Insecta; order Coleoptera; family Staphylinidae; genus Sepedophilus; species Sepedophilus sp. GC000190. Next base: position 1,668 of record JARJED010317507.1, on the reverse strand, counting down.
TCCATGTCCTCCATGATATTCCAACACCATATTTAAAAGGCTCCAAGCTTTTATATGTCTACCTGTGACACTTTCAATGCTTCACAGTCATACAATTATGTGCTCCAGACGCATGTCGTAGCTTCAACTTCTTCTAATTCCTCGTTTTTTTTTTCTTGTAGGCACACATCGTCAGATACTTTCATATTATGGATAAGAAGAGAGCAAAGCAAGTACTTGCAATTAAAATAGGTGCGACGATGTGCGTGACAATAATTTCGTTGCATGTAGCCATTTGTATTTTCTACCTCTCTGCTTGCTTTGAAGATATCTGCGCAACAGATTCGTGGGTGTACGGAGGTACTAAAAGTTCGTTGTGCGACAATGCGTACATTTGCACGATGATGTACGCAATAAGTATACTTTTCGGACGTGGATATAGAGTTTACGCACCTTCGTCGCTAATGGATTGTATTATAGCCTTCAGCTTAGCCACGCTATTCAGATTTGTAATTTCGGTGCTCATAGGTTACGCAATTGCTACCGGCGACTATATGCATCTAGAGCTAAGGAACAATTACAATACAACCGGAAAGCTTCAGGTATGTATAGTAGTAGTACTATCAAATCGAGAAAATGGTATTTTGACGTTAGAAACACAATCAATAACATCCCATGGATAGTTTTCAACGTAAGTTTGTTGTGAATGATCGCTTCCGCTCATTTGACAGAAATGGGATTTGTTTGGATTTCTGTTTAAGCAAAAAACTCGCAATAATTGTTATTATACATTTAATATTGCATTATGTTTTTTTATTATTATTTTTGCAATTAAATTAAAATGAAAATTTGTACTTCAAACGAATTTACATACAAAATCTAATGTGGCCATCCACATGTCATTATCATACGTATTAGCACATACTGTACATAATTGTTTAAAAACTTTTAAGAATTCCCGACATATCGCGGTGCATACACCTACACAGACATTTTTTTAGTTTAGAAATGTATCGTTGATATAAAGCAGTGGTCTTCAAACTATTTTAACCCGCGGAACCCCTTTACAGTTGTATAAATTTCAACGGAACCCTTAAGAAAAAATAATATCAAATTACTACTTATGTGAATTTTATAATGCTAAAAAGGTAAATTGGTAAAAAATATTTATTTTCAATGTTCATTTATTATAAAATTACAAAAATAAAACACAAATGCAAAGTTAAAAGAAAATTAGACAAAATTTCATAAAACAAAATTAGATTGTATGCTAATCGCTGGGGTGAGCCTGTTTGCACTTGCATAATATATTAAAATCCGGTAAAATATTTGTTATTTGTAGACGCATTTCATTTTCTGCATCAAGCCTTCTATATTTTGTTTTTGTTCCTACATATATTGAAAATGAATGTTCGCATAAATAGTTAGAAACGAAAAGCATTAATATTTGAATCGCTCTTGTTAATATTTCTGGATATTCTTCGTACAATTTTATTTAAAATTCTAGTAAGTCTTTTCTCCCAAATTCATATTCAAAATTGAATCCGTTGATATATCTATTAATTGTTCCCTGTCTTTCAACATTAAATTCTCAGATTTATTGTAATATTGAAATGGATCTGTAATCCATTCATTTTAAAAATAGCAGTTAAGGACTACATAGAGGTTGACTTAATAAAAAAAAATTGG